>JAGDQP010032978.1:1468-13765 GCA_022664845.1 Lepisma saccharinum
GAAGCATAATACACACCCGTCGACTTTTCCCCCCTTTCACTATACCTGAACTTCCTTTATAACGTATTTAGAAACTGTAACGTTAAAATAATAATAATAATAATAATTTCCACGTCGTAGTTCGAAACCTTACTACCTTTATAGTCGAACCTGGCATCAGTCACACGGCGGAGAAAAGGCTAAAATTTAATAGCAACCTTTAAATAAGACCCGTAAGTATGATCATCCATTTTTCCTAAGCATGGAACATGTATATTCTAGTTCCCCAGATGAATTGCAACTACCAATCAGAATAAATACAGAAAAAACAATTAGCAGACAGAAAAACCCCTCTCAGCGTTTTGGATCTTATTACGCATTGGCAACGAAAACTCATCGATTCATGCCTAACGAACATTCCCCCTAAAATACATGAACGTATTTTTCCAACAAAGTATAGGCAATTGCTTATAGCGAACGCTAAAACCAAGTATCACCAAAGCAAAACATACTTCCAAATTTGGCTGATGTGCCTGAAATTCAAAACCAGGCCTATGTTTCGAAAGGCGAAACGTCAATTTCGACATGAATTTACTGTTGCGTTGACGTTACACCCCCAAATTCACTAACCTTCAAAGTCATTTACAATCCTTTTAAATGGACTGAATTCTCTAGTTAACTTTATGTGTTTTACTTATAAACAAAAAAACAACATTTGATCCCTTGGAATTGATATCACCTATTCTTTTCAGACAGGCGGAATGCAGTGGCCAGTCGCAAATCTCGTATTTCTGATCATTCAGATTGTTGGGACCGACGTTCCCAGTCCGAAAGTTGCAATAAATAGCGGCATTATATGGAAGCAAGTATCCGAAAAATTTCCATACGAACGTAGTATACCGCTCTTTTACAGGCAAACTTTGAACCCATTGCCCGATGTAGACCCCACTTTACTTGTATAGAAAATGCACACTTAAAAAAGTTCTGTCAATTCAAAAACCATGCAAGCCCACATGTTTACCCATCACTAGAAACCTCAAATCTTTTGCTAAATGCTTTTAAGATGCATGTGAATGCTCTAACTCGTTTCGGCTTAATATTACAAATAAAAATAAACAACACAGATATTTGACACTTTTAGGAGACATTTTTCATTGGTGCTGTGATATAGTAACTAGGGGACAATTAGCTCCTTACATTGCTTAGCAGAAAGATCTCACATCAATAGTTGAACAGTTGCGAAAGCAATTACATGAGGACCAGCGTCATTTCTTTTTCTCATAATGTTAAAGGCTATACAGAGTCGATCTCCAAAACCTTTGCTCAGGTACAGCAGGATATGCGCCTGATACAACAAGAAATAAATAAAATCCGAGACCAGGAAACGCAAACTGTCCAACACGCTCAAGCAACTTTAATGTTAACACTAATTAAATTAACCATACACTCTTTATAGGTTACCGAAACAAGGGAAATACACAAATCCGGTTTAGAATCGAAATTACCGTTAGCATTAGTATCACCTATGCGACTCCAAGGTGATTTACTTCGCATTCGGTCACGAATTACTTCTTTCGGTTACCGACTAGCAATCCCAGCAGAAAATTTTCTACAACATTACCAAATTCAGTCAACAACTTGCCAGTTTTCAAATGACGAAGCAATGGTCATAACTAAAATCCCTATAGTGAAAGATGATGGACCTATCACACTAAAACAGTTCACTGTTATTCCATACCACTGGAAAAATCAAACGTGTATTCTCCAACACGAACCCGCTGTCATAGTACAACAAGCTCACAGAATTCGAATCTTACGTAATGAACATTCTCAAACTTGTTTATCGGCCTCAGATAACTTATGCTATGTCCCCTATCTCTCAGAAAATTCAGTATCCTCCCCTGATTGTATACATGCCCTGTATAACGGAACAACCGTTGAACATTACGGACAAATTTGTATCTATGAGTGCTTCTCTACGACGAGAATGATAATCACTCAAGTGGAATCTAACCGTTATTTAATCACTAACCCGCCGTCAACCATCCAGGCAACTTGCAACGCTAAATCAAAGTTCTTCCCAGTAAACCCCGAATTACCCGGATCTTTAGAAATTAGGTTACCATGCTCATGCGAATTACAGCTTAGATCTAACTACAGAATTTCAACACAGTTTCCCTGCCCGTCAGACTGCTCCACAGATTTACAACTGAGAATTTTAATACCTGCAGCATGGAGCAAAATCAAAGACTTGCGTTTAGACGGACATAATTTGCAACTACCGGACTTTGAATCTCTAACTCCTGCTTTGAATGAAAATTGGACATTGAACATACCTACCCTGACTTTACCCATTCCCCCAATAGACGATTCCAATTTTTCACTACATATCCCAAAAATTACTTCCAAAAGACCGTATTTCTCGATTCTATATGTTTGGAATATTTGTCTAACGTTAGTCCTAGCATAGTTAATTTATCGAGTTAAAGGATATATTTGGCCCGTGCTCTTAATTGAAGTCCCGGCTACAAAAGCAGAAAATTTAATACATCATTCAGCGGAAATTCTTGGCTATTCAGTTCTAGCCCTGCTTTTGTTAGTACTTACACTTTGTCTCTGTTATTAAGCTTGTTGGAAAAGACTCTGGATATTTTTGAGACACCGTATTCAAACCAGTGATGTAGAAACACCACCCCAAGCCGCTGTCACTCAACTGACAACTCCACCTGTGGTTTCAGGTAAACACGGTAACCCACCTTCTCCAAATTGCAAATCCCGTCGTAGCTCAACACCTTTATGACTAGCTATTATTTGCATTATGTTCACCCAGTCCACATTTGCACTTGATTTAACTACTATAATCCACCCTGGCCTACAATTGGTTAAGATATCCGAGCCGGTACTCTATACCTCTTCTATTCCGGTAATAACAGAAATAGAGTATGATACTGTTAGCTCCAGTGAAATTGACTGGAGGCTAATATCAACTAAAGTTTACCCGAACCATTTAGTTTTGGACGAACCGTCTGCTGGCTACCCTTTCGTACACGTGACCCGTCCCCACGCAAAACAGTCACTAATGACAAAAAAACAATTTCGATGCCTTGATTGACGGAATCCATAAATTTAGAAATACAGAGTGGATTCTGTGGACAGATACTATCACTTTACGGAGCAAATCAGATTTTTCAAAATTAATAAATATGTGCCAACGGCGTACACTTGACCCCATTTTTTTGAATATTACTCGTGTAAACAAAACTTTCGAATTGGTTAAAAATCAACTAAAACCTAATAACCTTACTATTGCCTTTAAACCGAATGATCTAACCTCTTTGTTCATTTATCCGGTAACAGAATGGCATTACCGACACAAAAGAATTATTATTGCTCTAAAAATCCAAGTACATACACAAAACGCAAGTTATGAATTATTGAAATTACAACCTGTTTTATTCACTCACGTGGACGAAGTTTGCTTTATCTACCCCACCGTCAACCATGTTATTTTGAATAAACAAACGAATGAACTTCGAACTTCAGACTGTGAACTTGCTACGGATAATATATGCTTGATTAGGCATTTTGACACGTTAGAAATACTTATGCTACCGTGCTTACAAGCCCTGATTCGAAATGATGAAAATGCAATAAGATTATCCTGTCGGTACAAATGTTTAGGCCTAGGCCATATGGAAATTTTTCACCCGCTGAACTACACTGCAGTGCAAATTCTCTTACAGAAACATTATAAAGTCACTATTGTATGCAGTGATATTGATTTTCCTTTACACAATTCACCGAACATTGGTGTACTTGTACTAGAGCTTTCTTGTGGCTGTACTGTAACCGTTAATAACCGCACGTACAAGGCTAGTATCCCTTGTATTACCGACAACATTGAAAAGGGGCGCTTCCAAATCTGGCTACCTGTTTCTTGGTACACACACACCCAATAAAACAAAATTTGCCCTGACCTCTATATGGATGTGGGTATTCATAGCACTCTCACTTATATTTGGTATAGCAACCGCTGTGTTTACCACCATCACCTACTTGATAATGAAGTATTGGACAGCGCTTCATAACAAATGAAGCACAATATATCTCCATTGAGTGAAATCAAAACACGTGTGCAAACTAGTAGCGCTTAACTGCAACAGCACAATAACGGACCTCACATTGGATTCTCGAAACCCGGACCTCACATTGGATTCTTGAAACCCTCACCGCTATGATATCCTGTAAATTTAATTTGATATTGAACGATCTTTCTCCCCATGCATTTTTTTTAAACAGGAAGGCAGTGACTTAATGATCCATGTACCTTGCACTTTTCCCGCTCCAATGTTTTTTAAACTATACTAATTATAAACAAAAAAATGTTTTTCTTTTAGTTTTTTTCAGATCCAGACCGAAAGTTTAATGACTGAAGGAGACCAGACCTACTTTGCCATCGAAAGCAATTGTATATGTGCAATCTGGCACGTGCACGGCTCAAGTAGACTACCCACCTTCCTTTCCTATTCAATTTTCCTCCGCAATGCCTTTGTTTGGATAAAACACGGAATCGTTTACAACATGAAAACACATTTTTGCCCGTATTCTACAAATATTTTTTTACCTCATAAATGTTTCCAATAAGATTGACAACACCCTTACTCCTTGCTCGCGTCATCTACACACAGACACCTAAACACAGTATACCCAAACCACAGTTACAATCCTCCCCAATTGTCTCTTTTTTAACCATAGTGACCATTTACACGATTAACAAATACTTTTATTGTCTGCCATTTGAACGTTAACGTTCCTATAGTTTTTTATAACGATTTTGTGCTTCATTTACGTAAATTGTTTAGTTTTGACATGTAAATTATGTTATTAAGGTACATTAAAGTATTTTGTTAAATGTCAATTTTTCCTTGACATATGTGTGATTTAACCATTAAGCAAAAAAGTATATTTTGCTGTTTTCTTGAATCAAGCAGTAGTAACCATTAACCAAAATGTTTCTTTTGTTCTAAAAATCCAATCGTTTAGTTCTCAAGTGCATTAAGCTGGTATCCTTTGCTCTATGAGAGACAAATAACAAATGATTCAAATTCAGTACTGAATTAAAAAATATTAATTGTAGACATTATATTATTATTCTTTCTTTGCTTATTAAAACAACTGTTTACTCATTTTGTATATTAATTTTGTTTGTCTATGTCAATTATATATATGTTTTCTCATTCTGACAAGTGCACCCAATCAAATCAATGTCCACCCAAAAGTTTGCTGAGGCAACCAACTCTATTTTTTTTCTTTTCACCCACTGTGGACCAATGGACTTGATTGTGGACACTTCGATTTTACATGTCATTTGCATTTATGTTATTGTGTTACTGAACATTAGTGTTACCGAATCTTAATATTATATTTCTTTTTCATGTATTTCTCTGTATCGCAATGTTACCTGCTGCGCCTGCGCCATCACTTGGAGCAACCGTGGGAAGTTGAGCATTTCTACCTTCCTACAACCACAAGCTGTACAGACACCAACAACTGCGATAAGGCCACGTGTGTGTATCCACACTTCACGGACCTCGCTCAACCGGAAGTGTAAAGCCAACGCACTTTCGCTTCAATCAAAGAATATATCACCGGAAATACAAGGACAATCCTAACGTCCTATAATGCTATACACATTGTGTCTTGTACTTTACGTTTATCAGCTTGTACTCTTTTAGCTTTAATTTATAGCGCAACAGCAGTACACACACACCCACACACACATATATATATATATATATATATATAATCACTTTACTCCATATGATTATGTAAGCCCTTCCGGCAAATTCATTCATATGATGTTTCTTATATGACATATTTTCTCGCATATTTTATAATCTATTATTCTTTTGATATAAGAAGATTTTTTATGTTATGACTATAACTCAATATATGTAGGTATGCAATTCTATATACAGTCTTTTTTGTATCTGATAAATCACTTACATGCCACTCAGGCTCAGATATTTTATTCCAACATGATATTATATACTTCGAATTTTGTTTAGATCTTATATTTATATTCTCACAGCCCTTCAGGCTCCATGTTATTATTTGTATTATACATGCCCTTAAGGCCGCACGTTACTCTGTGTTTCTTTTGAATGCCCTTCAAGTTAGTATTAGTATCATTTTGTGTCTATTTCTTGCATTTTTTTATTGCTACTCACACATTTGTTCAACCCGCAGTTTAATAGCTACACAAAATTTCTTACACCAAATTACACGAGCGCCCTTATTTGTATTGTCTCAAAGCTTTGTAATCTTGGCGCGCACATACACTCCACTTTTTTTTACTGCGGATTGAACACGATGACTCTCGTGGTTCCTATCGTCGTGTTGATGCCATTAGATATTTTTACCCCTTGCCTCCACCCCCCTTCCCCTTCATTTTTTTCTTTGTGCTTCCTACGTACCTTATATTGATATACTATGATCCGCACGGGGCCGGATTATCTCTCCGGCGTGGCGGAGAACTGTTGCAGTCAAAAATAATTACTTGCAATAATTAATTAGCAATTTTATTTTACTTCAGTTTTTGATTATTGCATTTATTTGATTAAAGAAAAGATCAAATATTTCACTTAATTAATTTCGGATTTACATTTTTGCTTGAAGACTTGTTTATCTTCGAGTCTATGATAAATCAGGACAAGCGGATGATTTCATAACATAGCAACAAAAACAGCCATTTTTATTCATGGTTGTTCAAGGTAAAACTATTGCTCAGATACAGGAAACCTGTTGAAACCTCGACGACGTCAATTCTCGCTGAAGGCGAAATTGATAGATAATTGTGGTTACAAACTGCGCTTCTGACAAGATACAAAACCACACAGATCCGCCTATTATTTCCTGTAAAGAAGTAATCACTCGGAAGATGAGCAACTTTCCTAAGCAAAAATAATCCGTAATTATCAACAAGTAAACAAAAGATAACACCTAAAACGGAATTAACAGTCGTATCAAAATGTGAAAACAACAAAATTAATACGCAGAAATCAAGTCACGTTTCTTTCCACGTCAATGATTACAGCAACAGAAGGTTCTGGAAAAACAAAGAACATGTAATGCACCCACCATTTCCGAGGTGTGGTACTCGTCCTACATATAAATACTCCCACCTCCCGAAAAATAGTTAAGTCGAAGTCTAGCTCTGCTCTTCTCTACGATCATCGAGACTAGAACACTGTCTTCGTTATTTTCAGGTGAGTGATAAACTCGACTTTATCATTTTTACGAGTCTCTGAACTTGTTTCTCGGACTTAGTTTTTCACGTACGAATTTCCAATTACTCTCTCCCAAACACCCTATTCATGTCGCGCTCATAGTCATGTCATATTATTGGACTTTCTACGAAAGAGGCATCACGAAAGTCATCGATCCTTTATAGTAATTTTGGTAAACGTCAGCCTTCTTTTTTTACAAAACTAGCTCATTAATATGTTGCATCACTTGTAATTTTGTATGTGTATTTCTTTTCTTTAATTTGTAAATAAACTGTATATTTGAAATCTTGCGTTTTTCCGTTAACATGAAAGTGTCCCCACGAATATTTTAGAATAAGATAAAGTCAGGAAAGCGAAAGGATTTGGTTCTTAAATTTCAAGTTTGAACTTAATATACTTATAGTTGGTAGACTGTTAGCGTTAAGTTTTCTTTACAGCTCTACGTTAATGAATTGCAACAACGAAGCATCGTCTACCTACCGGATCATTAAGTTTAACTCTTAATGAGTCACTGACCTGGGACTCTTGGCAACACTTCTTTAGAGCTGTGGTAACGCCTTGAAGTTATCGTTTATAATTTTCTCGTGAAATTTAGTAAAAACAGGTATGGCATTTACACCGGGACTTTGCCACAGGTCTGATGATGTCAGCGTTATCTAAACAACGCTAAGCCGTCCTGTGTTCAGGTTTGTCACAGAGTTTTACAAGGAAACTCTGACTAAAGACAAAACAACCTGCCAAACTATATAAGTATATTTATTGGAACCCTCTCCAAAAAGAATACTAATTTCAGATCAATCTCACCATCCGTGAGTACACTAATAAGGTTTCCAGACAATTTCTATGTACTGTATATCCATACATTTATTTAGATTTATTACATGTTTTATTTCGTAAATATTTAACATATATATGTTCGTTTCTGACAATGAATTTGAAAAAATCTATGCTAGAAAATATTACGAGAAACAAATTGAAAATGTACGCAAAAATACTATTTCCTGTAATGCTGTGAATGCTACATTGAAAGAGAAAACTCATTCTTAATATTAGTTTCAGATTTTTGTTGTTGTTTTTCTTTTACATCGTTAGGGACTGTAAACATTTTTCTCATATTGAACACATCACCGAATCAGCAAAATGATTTTGTATGTTGTGTTTCGTTGTATTTAAATACCACTTTTGATTAAAATGTTATTTTGGAAACCGATTTATGTTTTATCTACAATTTATGGAGAAAATACTATGGACAATCTTTGTGAAATGCAGAAGTGTCGTAATTTAACATCTCCTTCAATAGACAAAGAAAGGTTACATTAGCGTATTCAATCCATTCAAAGAGGTAAATAAAATTTAAAGCAATTAAAAAATACCAGGATAATTGCATGAACGCGATTATATTCGATTTCCATGCATGCCATATCTTAAATAGAGCACATTTATTTAAACAAAACATAGCAATGACTTTAGAATTTGATACTTTTGTACAACGTGGTTAAGTAATAAGAGCCATATATAAGGTATTCCCGACATAACAGCAATGCTAAAGTAAATGCAACTTCGACTTTGGTGATACTGGAAGTTCTAAATTCCATAGTATTCGCAAATGCGAGTTGTTCGAAGGTTCAAGAACATCAAAGATTTTCGTTCGACCTGTACAATTGAATTACCATGATAGAAATAATTTCGGGAGTTCGATAATAGTGTATAGCTTTAACAAAATTTTGAAGTCGTATAGAAAATAAACATATATTTTAAAATACCTCCTAGTCGCACCACGAGCTTACAGAAGCATTTACTAATAGATAAACTTTATGAATAAAGATGTTTTAATTTCATGAGGAAAACTGTAAAAAAGTCGTGAGTTCAGATAAAATTTCGTGAGTACAATGTTAAATTTCGTGAGTGACTGAAAATTAATAATGACGTTTTAAAACGTAAGATATAAACCTTGTACTAATTTATCCTGGTAGAAACCTAGATAAAATTTATTTCTTTTAAAATGAGTATTTTGTAATACTGTTAAATATATATATATATATATATATATATATATATATATATATTCATGTTTTCACATAATTTTTTCCAAAATTACGATAACAAGTATCAAAATTATAATAGGCTCATGCACTACTTTATTTCTTAAATATTCAGCTGAGTTTTCAAAGGCATATGATGAAGACAGCTCCAAATTAGTCATAGTCAGATTTATTCGATATTTCGCAAGAGCACAAGATAATTTTGAAAGTAATTCTTCAGAGTTTGCTTTGCCCTGTCCAATAGCGAGAGTTTGGTTCACTAATATTTCACGTATTTGACTTGTTTTCACAAAATCTTAACGCGAATACCGCCAAACGCACAGAATGAATGGACTTTTGATAACGTATTTCAATTTCTTTTATCTAGATGGCAAACCATGTTCGCAATTGGTTCCCATCAATGGAGAATAAAGTGTATTACAATCTAACATTCTCTGTGCTACATGCATTTGATTCTAGTTTTTTAATACGAATTGTTCTTTTTGGTTATTTAGGAATTATTTTCGTAAATGAATGAATAAAATGGTTTTCAGTAGTTTTCAGAATTCGTTGAAGAAAGCAAAATGTCCAAATCTAGCGAGTATTTTCTGAGTTAAGATGAACATTTTCAAAAAATGTTAACATTCTATCAACTCCATTCGATGTCTTCAGTGTTTAAAGTTTTAGCGAAGTCGCGAGTCACGAAATTCTACTGTCTCTACTAATAGGCCATAAACGTAACATGAATATACGTACGTTGTTTTTTACTTTACGATAATTTTACCGCAACGTAGACATGCCTCAATCAAAATTGCATTACATCTAAAAGTGATAGGAATTAATCATATCATGATCATAATAAATACTGACCTCGTGTGTTCTTTTCACACAAGCCAAAAGTTAAATTGTTCTTGCGATAGTAAATAGTGAAGGAAAATATATTAGAATGATGTACTTATTTCAAGACTCTTTTAAATCTCTGGTTGGATTGAAATATATATTTTAGAAGTCTGTGGAAAAATCAGTAAAACAGGAAAGAAAAGTGCGATCTTATTTTGATAGGTACATTGACATTGCGAATTTTCTATTACATTAACTGTAATGGGCATGTGTTTGAAAAAATATTGAACTACAAATTCGAATAGTAAGAATTGTGCAGCGTCATCAATAATACCGATAGAATGCTTGTCTCAAATTAATTTTTGCCTCAAATACTTTGAAACACACTGATGAAAACTTGGAGCATATTTGATTTCAGAATATTTTCTTTCAATAGATAATATTATATATTTAAGGGGAGACAATTATTAATTAATGATAAATCTACTTTTCAAATATTCCTACGTAATATAAATGCTCGCTTCAAATATATAGACCAACATCAAAATAAAACGTGTGAATCATCGAATGCAGTTCTGTAAACATCGTTGACAAATTTACAAATTTATATATCAAGTGTCCAGGGGGAAAACAATGAGGGTATAATTTTTCGATTTTTGAAAATGCTAATACTATTGTTAGCTCAGCCTTGTACGTTTGCTATGCCATGTGCTAACAGGAGATAAACTTTGACAGTCCTTCAATAAACACGCGGAAAGATACTGGTCACAATGGTAAAGTAATGAGTGTCTTGAATTTTTTTCATTTTCTGCAAAACTACCTATCGCGGACACTAATCGTTTCCCCCTGAACCCTTCATTTGTAATAAATGAAATAAATTAAAAAAATCTGACTTTTAAGATAATCAATATTTTTGTAAAGCACTGATCTACATCCAAACATACATCTTATAATGTCGTAATTTTAATATTGGGGTAACGCAGAAATTTTGTTTGGTTTTTATCATTCCATTCAAGTAGTAACTGCAAATGAAGGAAACCACTAATGTCAGAACACTGATAAATAATATAGTCCCCACATTTCTCTAAGACTGTCTTATATAATTCAGGGAGTCAAGCGATCTCCTGGCTAAGAGTATCAGTGATTGGGCTAAATAATCATCACGCCAAGAATCCAGTGCAACGTTGTTGGAGAAGTATCTACCATGCAAAGAATCTGAAAGTGCACAGAACACATGGCAGTCTAAAGGCGTGAGGTCAGGTAACTATGCCAGATGTGTTAAACCTCCATGTGCGACTTTTGGAAGTTTGCTTTATGGTTGCTGTGTGAGGTCTGGCATTGTTGATTTGGAGCAGCACGGAGTTTCGATCTCAGGTTGTTTCTTTATTATAGGCACTTGAGGTCCATGCAGTTGTTCGTAATGCAGAGAATTTATGATCACTCAAAGCGAATGATTCCTTTTTAGTCCCATCAAATGGACATTATTTTTGTTGATGCAGTTTACTTTTTGCGCAAGGTGTTCCTTTTCTGTTCGGGCTAATTCTTTGTTTCCAGTGTCTGCCGTTAATATGCACGCATTATTTATATATACTTCTAAAAACTCTGAACAAAAGCGTTTAACATGTTCGGAAATAAGTGGGTTAATATCGGTGTAAGGAGAGACGGTTAATTACAGGCTTGCTTTCGTTGTTGTCGCTGATAATGTGGATAACGCAGACACGAACTACCTTCTCATTGCCAGAAAAGTAAAGAGATATGTCGATGATTGAATCAACATAGTCCATATGAGTGGCCATTTGCAGTGAAGATTGGTGTGCATCCTAAGTCAGGATGGTCGGTCTCTGGGATCGAACCCACGATCTCCTGAATAGTACGTCAATGCTCTATCACTGAGCTACGACAGCTCGGTTTGTTCTACAATAGAACTGAAATGAAGATACTGTATGCCACATTTTAACCAATCAAATTTACTTCGCTGAAACCATTATGCATACTGCCGTTAAAGCTATTTTTTTACGTTATGCAAAATTGGCTATGTACTTCTGTTAGAAAACATTTAATTCAACATCATCCAATTGAAATACCATCAGGAAATTTCTCACATACTTTATACTCAAAATTACATTGAACACACACACACACACACACACACATATATATATATATAT
>JAGDQP010032979.1:4169-20951 GCA_022664845.1 Lepisma saccharinum
TTTTTTTTGCTATTTCGGAGCAGCTAACATTATTTGGATATTATTAAATAATTAAAATGTTAGTTTTTTATTACTTTTCTTAAACAATTCGTTCTAAAAATAAAAGATAATTTTGTTTATGCAAGTCTAAAAGAAAAGCATCGGGTGCTCTTTATCGTAAAGTCACTTTATAAATTCTTGAATTTTGTGCGCCCCATGCTTTTCATTATAGTTATGCATAAACAAAATTATTTTTTACTTTTAAGTAGGAATTGTTTAAGAAAAGTATGTCTTTAAAATGTGTTTTATGTTTTTGTTTCCGAGTTATTTCGGTGTTCGAATATTTTTCCTGAAGCTTACGCTTTGTGACCTGAATATTAAAGTGTTCTGCAACCAGTCAAACTCCAAATCTTAGCAGGCTAGTATTTATTTTAGGATAAAGAAGTCCATATATAAAAAAAATAACGATATATAGAAAGTAGCAATGGGATATTGTATTGCCATCCGACTTACGTCACTGTTCAAAGTTTCATTATTGCATGACGCCAGGAAATTAGTTAAATTAAGGTTACAAGATTTGAGGACAGCACGAACCATTCTGAAACTAAAGAAATGTCTGTAAAAAGATTTTTAAATACATATTTTCTTAAACAATTCATACTAAAAACTAAAGAATAATTTTGTTTCTGCATGACTAAAAAGAAAAACATAGGGCGCGCCATTGAAGAATTAATAAAGTAGCTATGTATAAGAGCGCGCCCCATGCTTTGTTTTTCAGTCATGCATAAACAAAATTATTCTTTACTTTTTAGTACGAATTGTTTAGGAAAAGTAAGTCTGTAAAAAGATTTATTATTTTATTTTTATTATTATTCCCGTTCACATTTCGTCCTCACGTCCACATTTCGATAGCTTTCAATTCCCTTTATTCCTCCTCTTGCAGAGTTTCAGCTGTATAAAACGAAAATCTCAATACAAAATAATTAATATATTAAAGAAAGAATTACAGAATCAATTAAAATAGGTATTTATAAAAGAACTAATTAAGAAATATATAAGTATAAAGAAAACATATACTTCTCTGTCTCTGATAATTATTCTTAAACATCAGTATGAGCTCATTACTCATTTTGCTCCAAACATTGATTTTTAAAAAGTATTCAAACGTTGAACTGGCATACACAAAGAATATTAGAATTCTTTAAAGATCAAGTGCATCCGGTACACAAATATACCTGAGCCAAAGATGCCTAAAGGCTAAAAATAAAATTCAAGTTCAAACAGTTAGAACATGTAGTTTTATAAACATTGTATACTAATTTGATGATTTCCACACACAACTTAAAGAAAACTGCCACAAACATCTATGGCTCAATCGAGATTCGGAACGAGAACCTCGGGAACGCTGGCCTAATGCTCGCCTATCGCACCTGGCAAGAAAACTGGGAACTAACAAGTCCTGGGAAAGGATAGCAATAATGGTTTTATAGGGAGGCTTAATAAAGAGTAATACCACCGCATTTTCAACTAACTTCTGGTTTGCAATCACATAAAACTTGTCACTAAAACTACATAATTGAAAAAAAAAAATGTAAATTATAATGACAAATTTCCAACACACAGCTAAAATTTTAAGAAAATTATCATACAAATGTGTTCAAGTTAGAAATATTGTCAGTATCAAAATGTTATGTGCAATTATTACGCTCTTGTCTAAAGTATACTTCTCTCTGCCCCTGCTAGTTCCCTCCTTTGATAGAAGTTGCATGAATTCTCGACCCCAAGCATTCGTGATCTCTCGGGTGCATTCGGCTGTTCCTCAAATGCTGTCGGCAGACGCTTGTCTCATCATTTAGACATTGGGCCGGCGGTGTAGTGGAACAAACCCTACCAAATAACGCTAGGAAATAATAACCTCGGTTCTTTTACCAAAAACAGGGCTGAGACAAAGAGAAACAACTGGTATTGGTGCAACAAAATACAACGAAAGAGAATCTATATGAACTTTCCTGTTGTCACGGTGGGGCTGGGCAGTCTTCAGAAGTTTTTAGGAGATGTAGTAACAAGTAACTCATTGATACGTCTGAGATAAAAAAGAAAAAAGGA
This sequence comes from Lepisma saccharinum, assembly GCA_022664845.1. Lineage (NCBI taxonomy): Eukaryota > Metazoa > Arthropoda > Insecta > Zygentoma > Lepismatidae > Lepisma > Lepisma saccharinum. The sequence continues at coordinate 6,255 of JAGDQP010032979.1, forward strand.
AAAATAAACCCATGCTTTCACCTTTCCGAGAAAAAAAAAGCAATATTCACAATGTTTTGCTACTATTTAGACCCCGTAACCGTATGCATGTGGGCTTACAGCTTTCCTTCCATCTCGTCGCCCCCCCCTCCCCCCGCCGCCTTCTTCAGCCATCTGGGTGCTATGTCAGTTTTCAAGTTCTCAATAACTGTACCATCTCTTTAAAGACAGCAAGTGGTTGCTTTTATAATTTATAGTCACAGTGGCAAACAAGAATGGTTGAAATAGGAGATAGGACAGCGAAAGAAGGGAAAACACACCATCTCTTTGTTACTCGGATTTTCTTTGCCGGCCGGGTGGTCGAGCGATCTGCGGCGGTAGGCTATCGACTCAACGGTCCCGGGTTCGAGTCCCGGCAGGGGCATGGGTGTGGATTTTAACACTTAATAACTAAAGGCAAATCGTGACGGGCCGAAGTCCAAAGTTACTAAACTGGCCCATATAAAAATAAAGTTTTTTACTCGGATTTTCAGCAACAACAACCATATATAGAAAGGCCTAATAAATTAGAAAAAAAAAAGACCTAGTGATATATATTAACACCTTATAAAATTGGTCGTAGTTTTACCAATTTCGCAGAAGCTAATTTCCCACCCAAACGTGGGCGTGCAAATTGGTTGGAAAAACCGAGCCCTTCTGGAAATGCAATTAATATCTAAAGCTGAAATAAATTGTAGGAACTACAAAAATTGTTGTATAACAATGAAGTTTGTAGCCTGAAACATAACTGACTCGCATATGTTCGTACTCTAAATTCATTTGAGTCGCGGTGGCTAAATTGGTAGAACACTAACCTCTGGCGCTAGGAGTCGTCGGATCAATCCCTGCTCATGCCGTGTGGGCTTTGTGGTGGACAAACACCGTGTGAGTGGGTTTTCTCGGGGTTCTTCCATTTCCTCCTACTTTCTTCGTTCCACCAATTCATCTTATCATTCATCCGACCTGAGCCAAAGTTGCCTAAAGGCCTTAAAATAAATTACATTCTAAATTCGTTTTTGCCGACGAGGTAGTTGTGTGGTCTGAGGCGTTAGGCTAACGTCTTCAAGGTCGCAGGATCAGATCCCACCTAGGGCAGGGATGCTTATGGATTTTAACAATTATGGCATTCATTTAATCGTGACGGGCCGAAGTCAAAGTTACCAGAATGGTGCATGCAAAATAAAGTTCACTATAGTTTTCTAAATTCGTTTGTAAATAGACAAACCTGTTAACACTTCTGATTATGTCTGATAATGGATATTGTTTCTTTTTCTTAAACTGCTGTACAACTTGCACGGTAAACAGAACAAATTTAACGTCTAGCAACAAATTTAGCAAACTTTCTTGTGCGATGTTTTCTGATGTATGAATTAGGAAAATTCCGCATCTCCGCTCGACTCGCCTGGCCCGTTACTATTTCGGAAAACGGGGCCAGCCCGGCCCAGCTAGAAAAGTGGGCTCCAACACAATTACTCATTTTTCGGGCTGGTCCATTTTGTATGTGGGCCTGAGTCGGAACGCACCAAATTCGGGCCCGATTGCAGGGATCTGGAAAAGAATGAGCGTTTCTTTCGGAATGTACCAGGAGTATTGTTCCCAGAGCTCACAAACATACTCCAGAAATGTTCTAATAATTAATAGAAAGATTAATAATAGAATATGGAACCTAGTTTCAAATACCCTGGAGACTTTAAATGTATCTTTATAGCTGTACAATTATTCCCCGAAAAGATTTCTCTGAAAAGAAAGAAAGAAAAAACAAACTGGCCATGCATAAAGATATGTGTATGACATGACAATGCTTGTGAGAGCTTATGCAATCAGGAACTACGTATTGATAAGTTTAACATTCAATTGACACAAAATTTAACTTTTATTCCGATCGATTTCGTAAAATATTTTTTGTTAACCACGGAACAAAAATTGAAGTATTACGGACTACAACAGGATTTAGCCTGGCCCCGCCAGGCCTGTGAAAACATTTAGCCTGGGCCAGGGCCGAAATCCACCCCTGCACACTATATGTGTGCATGTGTGTGTGAGTGCGTAGCAAGAAATTGAGGCATGGGGATAAATGTGCAGTATTGTCTTCTGTGAAGTTACTCAACGAGAACATCAAAGTAAACACAAAAAGCACAGCTATGTTTTATTTGTGTGTATGAATTAGAGACATTTTTCGCTAATTCTGTTGGTGTCACATGTGATCCTCGCGTCTGATGTCACAATGTTGGCGTTGCCCTGCGGCTCAATGCTTGTTGGATCGTTTCATCGCTTTGTGAGAGAGCGTTGACTGTCATTTGCAAAGAAGTACAGCTTCAGGCGCAGTGTGAGAAAGTACAGACATAGGGGAATTCGACCACCAAAACAATATGCGATGCTTCGGGGTAGATCACCAGTGGTGAAAGCATTACAGTTCTGAGTTTGTATATTAAGATTATTCTTTCCCGAAAGTTCATTTCTACTTTTGGCTATTCCCTATTATGAAGAATTCACTAAGCCTATGTATTTATTTCCCTTTTCTGTCTCCAACCAACTCATTTTACAAACATATATCTTAAAACGTATGGGCTCTTCGAAGAAGCACTGTGATTATAATCTTTATTTTACATTCGAAATTGTTTCCAATAAATTATTGACTTGTTTTAGATTATTTATTTACAATGCGTTCAAATTCAGCGATAAAAATAAAAGAAAATTAAGCAATCTAACTAATTAATAATATACTTTTAACTCTCAAAAAATGTGATTTTATTTTAATTAAACCTAGCAATAGTCTTTAGGCATCTGAGGATCAGGCTGGAATAGGGTACGCGACATGGTGAGGAAAGGAGCTGCCAGGGCCTTACATAAGGTGCCATTCGGCACATTCAGCTGGTGAAATTGAGGGGTTCTCTGGAAAACTACAGTCAGGATAATCGGCAGTGGAGTTCGAACCTACATATCTATCTATTGCGTCTGGGTTATGATTTTAATTTTGAAGTTATAGGGGAGGGTTGCATAAGTTGGTGTGGAAAACATACGGACAGAGTCAATATTGTTCAGAAAAAGTCATTGTACAGAGAAAGTTTTGTATCACTTGGAAGGGCTTTTTTAGAGATGAAATACAAGTAAAAAAATCACAACCTACAAGAAAATGATACCTGAGAAAATATTAATAGAGTGCGAGGCGGATAGATGGCGCGAGAAAACTGATGGCGCATCACGTGATTAGTGAAGAAAGAATAGCCACAGCTTAAGAGAAGGCTTAAGAAGTAAAGAGTATTAAAGTTTAGCGAGTTATGTTCCCGGTAGAACCGAGGCCACTATTTGAAACTAGGCCACTATTTTTAACTTGTAACGGGACTATGTCAGAACGCCCACCAAAACGGCGAAACACCCAAATTCAGAAATGGTCAGAACACCCACCGGTCAGAATGCCCACTTTTAAAAATGATCAGAACGCCCACCAAAATGGTCAGAACGCCTACTATAAAGGTCAGAACACCAAAATGTAGAAACGGTCAGAACGCCCACTGGTCAGAACGCCCACAAGTAAATATGGTCTGAAGCCCACCAAAGTGGTCAGAACGCCCAAATGTATAATCGGTCAGAACGCCCACCGAAATGGTCAGAAAGCCCACCACTCTGAATGTGTACTGGTCAGAACGCCCACTGATCCGAATATCCAAACATAAAAAAAATAACAGCGTTCAACGCTGCAAACATCATATTCTCAACGTTCTTAAGGGCGGTCAGAACGCCCACTCTTAAAACGGTCAAAACGCCCACCTAAATGGTCAGAAGGCCCACCAAAACGGTCAGAACGCCCACTCTTGAAAATGGTCAGAACCTCCACAGTGCAAACATGATGGAAAAAACTCGGGAAAACTTTCACAAAGTTTGGGTGAACATTATATATAAATCATAGTATACTATCTAATATGTAGCTTTCAATCCGGTTTTTTTTTTTTTACCCTTTCTTTTACAACAAAATAGCAGTGTTCCAACTTGAGAGTATTTCTCTTTTCGTCAGGAACATTGAAAATAATTTCTCAAGTTCCTCTTTTCACATCCCAATTTAAAATTCTCTGTTGAGAGTCCATCTTCTCTTGGTGATTTTTTGTTCTTCGTCCTTCGAATTACTTTATCCACTTCTATCATTACGGCTGAGATATTTACATCATTTTCTCCTGAAATTTCTTTTCCTAGTTCTTCATCGGAGTAAAACAATCATTTGTAGAAGTTCTCAATTTTTTTTATACTTTCCTCCTTACTTCTGGTTTCTGTCCCATCTGGCCTCTTAACTGCAATTATTTGATTTTTTCCTTTCATGAGCTGCTGTTTTGTTTTCTTCAGGCTCTTGTTCTCCTCGATTGTATATCTAATAAGATTTTCGTTGCATCTTCGTACTTCCTCTCTTATTTATTTCTTACGGTTTTATTTAGTTCTATTTAATCAATCCTCTTTATATAACTTTCCCCTTCTTTCATTTCCCTCGTTCTCTTCATCACATTCAGTCATAGACCTCATAATATATAGACTTAGCACGCTTCCGTATTTCTGGCTGCGCTAAAACTAGTGGGTTTTTGTACGGGATCACATGATTTTGATTCTTCTGTTAGGTTGCTCTACCATCGACCACATAAGAGAATATGAGGTCTATCGTTTAGTTTCTTTTCAGATTTTGCTCTCCTTTTTCTTTTTGATGCCTGTTATTTCCTTTGCCGTCTCTCTTATTATCTCAGTCAGTATTTTGTTTCTGCTATTGATATTTTCTTAATCTTCTAACTCTTTTAGAGCGTTGAATTTGTTGCTTAGTTCTATCTCGAATATTTGTCTGTGTTTCCTTGGATTATCCAGATCTAAAAGTAGCGGTTTTCTACTGATGAGCTTCTTTCGCTCAAGTCTAGTATTTAGTTACATTTTACATCTTACTATCCTATTATCACTCGAAATTTTGAAACTGTTAAGAACAGACAAGTCTTGAATAATTTCCCTGTTATTCGATAAAACGTAGGCTGTTCCGTTTTTAGTGCCAGTTGGGCCTTTCCATGTCCACTTCCTCTGGGGTGGTTTCTTGAAAATTGTGTTGGAAATGAACAGTCTGTTAGTTTCTGAGAACTCCACTAACTTCTCTCCTTTCCTGTTTCTTTTGTTAAATCCAGAGTTTCTCACTTTTGTTCTTACTCTTCAAAATGCTCAGAACGCCCACTTAAACGGTCATAGCGCCCTCTCGTGAAATTTTTGTACTTTTATGGGGCTAGATTTGCACTTGGGCATGGCGCGTAATGAAAGAAAATGTGACCTCTTGTTTTTTAACCTATATCAGTAAACTTTGTAAAATTTCAAATTGCGTAACTGTTTACTTGCTTTTCTAACATGTTTTAGAATTTTGTTAAATTGAAGTAAATGCACAAAGCATGAAAAGAAGAGTAATTCATTATCATTGCACATAAACAAATGGTTATATAAAAGAAAATAGAAAAAAAAAAATATTGGCGTCGGCCGGGAATGGAATCTGCGACGACGGATATCTGACAATCGCGTGCCGCGTAACAATGGCAGCTATTCGCCCGTGGATCTACAGATGACACCTCACTTTAATGCGAGGGTAAGGAAGGAATTCGCTATTTTTCTTAGTGTTCGCACCTCCCGCCGAGTTTATGGCTGTAGTAATCCTCCTGCGTTTTCCTACGCAGGGTAGCCAGTCAAGTTCCAGTACTTACCAGACACTTCTCAATTCTCTAAAGTACAAAAGACTGTCAAATAACTTATAAAGAACACACTATGCGTGCAGATTTGCTGGAAAACGTATTCTAGTGGCAATATATTTATTAATAGTGATTTATTTTCTCCCACGTGTAGTCCTCCATCCTATAACTATCACATATTCGCATTAAAAAATTGAATATGTGTAGTTGTAAAATGTAGACTCATTATGATATACTATATAGTCTGTTGACATTGTTAATGTTTCATTGTCTGTGTTTGTGTGTAATTATGAGTGTTTATATGTATATGTATTTTCTGTGAATAAGTCAATATATTGCTGTGTGTACTACTCACTTTGAACGTATATTTAAGGTTGATTGGAAGAAAAGCTCTATCTGCCTTAACTCCGTCATAATGAATAAGGCGAAATAAATATCTCAGATGTACATTCACTAATTCAGTCACAGCCTACCCATCCCCCGTATTCCAGGTGGTAACGTCAGTGACTTCGGATCAAATGAATAGACACACAGGTTCGAAATCCACGGCCGGCCATTCTGTCCGTTTCCCCCGTTTTACCAGCCTAACGCCGGGTGTAACTTAAGTAAGGAACATGCCGCTATCTTCGCATATTTTCTCCTACCTTATCACGGCCTGAGTCATAGATGTTTAAAGACGTTAAATAAATTCAAATAAAAAAATCAGGCCCAGCGAGAGAGTCCATTGAACGGAATGGTTCCAGTCCACTTTACCAAAAATTATAGGCTCCATCCTTTGAAGGTCACAAATTTATTCAAGATTTTAATAATCCAGTCAACTAGACCCAGCTCTCGTGGACTATTGATTATGTTCGTTGACTTCGGATAAACACGAGGTGGCGGGGAAACTTCGAGCCCTGTTCAAGTCGGCTGTCCTGAAAAGCTTTCTAAGGTTTCCGCCAGTTTTAAGAAACGAATGCCGGGATGGTACCTAGAAACTAGGCCCTGACTGTTGCCTTCACTTTTCTGTCACCATAATAAAGAATTACAGTGACCTCTTATAACCCTAAGAAACTCTAAAGGTCAGAAATGATGAAAACTTTAATACATTTTTCAACTTCTTAAAGTGGATTGACAAAACAAGTGAAAAATAATTTTGACCTTGACCATCAACCTTCTGGGGGGATGTGTAATTCCGAGAACGGCTTAAAGCGAACTTTAACTCGCTAGTGTAATAAACAGGACGGGGTGAATGCACTCGCCCCTGCAAGAAGTTGTTTGCCTGTTTGATTCACATCAAGAAATTACAAAATAATTGAATGATAATTGTGCTGAGGACTTTGATGGAAATGCTGAAGCTTTCTATGATTAAGTGTTCGAAAATTACGTTAACCAAAACATCAGTTGGTAAAACGTTGGCTTTGTGTTCAAAAGGTCGTGGGTTCTATCCAAGCGGCCGACCATCCTGACAGGTTTTGTGAGGTTTTTACTATCACACCAGACAAATGGTACCTTCAACTTAGAACTTGGCCGACTCCTTCCCGTATCCTTTCTCTTACTCTTCTCAGCCGGAGCCATAGTTGCCTAAAGGCCATGTATCAATTCAATTCAATAAACAAAATAAACCTTTTCCTTCTGAACTATGGTCCAAGTTCTCAGTAACTGCGTTTTTACTATAAGGGGAACCATGAAAGCTTTGTCGCTTTTTGTGGAGGTTTGTGTTCAATTGGCCCTCACAGCGTGAGTTGAATGCGAATGGAGATCAGGCGAAGGTCAGTTTGTTGTGGGTATAGCCAACATACTACCTTGTTGTGGCAGTTCAGTTACACCGTGAACGTGAGGACGGACAATGTGAACATGGGACCTCCACAGAGCGTCATAAGGGCGTGTATGCTGTACGAGTTCAAACTGGGGTCAAACGCAGCTGCATCGGGGCGGAAGATATGCCTGGCCTTTGGTGAGGGTGTCGTGACTAAGCGTATAGTGCAGCGATGGTTTAGCAAGTTTAAGGACGGTGAAGAAACACTCGAAGACGCACCACGTGAGGGAAGATCAACACAGGTACTAAATGAAGATCTTCAGGCAGCAATTGAGGCAAACAGTGGCCACATGTGAGGAACTCAGACTACAATTCAGTGTGAGTGGAGAAACCATTCGGCAGCATCTCCATCAGCTTGGGAAGCACTTCAAGTTGGGTCGATGGGTCCCACATGATTTGACTCCGGGCCAGTAGGCTACGCGAGCAGATACCTGTGTTTCTTTGCTGTCTCGTCTGAGGAAGGAGCCATTTTTGGACAGGGTGTTAACAAGTGATGAGAAGTGGGTCCTGTACGAGGCTCCACGGCGCCGTCATCATTGGTTAGCATCCAATGAACCGGTTCCAAAACAGCCGAAACCAGCACTGCACCAGAAGAAGGTCCTCCTGTGTGTTTGGTGGACTGCTCGCGGTATCGTGCATCGGGAACTGCTACCAGCTCGTCAGAGCATCGATGCAACTATGTACTGTCAACAGTTGAGCCGTGTTCAAGAAAAGCTCAAAACTCTGGAGCCAGAATTCTGAATCGCAAAGGGGTCCTCCTGTTACAGGACAACGCTAAGCCTCACATGGCTAGGATGACCCGGGACCCCATTCTACGCCTTGGATGGGAAACACTATTGCATCCGTCATACTCCCAAGACATTGCACCGTCCGATTTTCACCTGTTCCATTCCTTGGACAATCGCCTTAGAGGACGCCAGTTCAAATCCCTAGTAGAGGTTCAAATTGCACTTGTCACCTTCCTCGCTTCACGGCCCACCAAGTTCTAGCGCGATGGAATCCATGGTCTTCCAGAACGTTGGCAGAAGGTTGTCGATGCTGATGGGGACTACTTTTGATCTTCCAGGTATGTCTCAGGTGGCATATCGATGTTCGAAGGTGGTGGGTGAAAAAGCGACAGAAGTTTCATGCTTACTTTTATACAAATAACTGCGAGGCGTCTAGTTCTACCTGTTACTATCTACTTCAGTAGTAATTGGTTATTTCGTGAACCAATTTAAAATATTCCTAATCGAAATTTAGCACATTTGTAGGTTTCCCGCTACATATGAAACCAGAGATGTGTTTAAGGGATAGGTCCTCCCCTCCCCCGAAATAAAGAGTCTAATGCAGAATTAGTATAATTTTATTAGTTAGCTTCTTCGTCACATTGTTTTATTACGTTCCGTATAACTTCCCTGGCTTTACTATGAACAGTTTGTCATTTTTTGCACATTGAAGGCATTGTCGAAGAGAAAACAAAGTCACACGGAGCAAAGACGCATTAGAAAGAAATCACAACAGCTTTATGTATTTTAAAAGCTTATTTTAATATATATATATATATATTTTTAATGTTACCCTAAATACTAGCCTGCAACGCTGTGGTGGTTGCAGAACACTTTAGGATTTGGTTAAATAAAATAATGTAAACATTTTAAAGACATATTTTTCTTCAACAATTCGTACTAAAAAGTGAAAAGTTGTTTTGTTTCTACATGTCTAAAAAAAGAAAAGTACGTGCTCGCTCTCATATAGTCACTCTATACATTCTTCAGTTAGCACGTCTTATGCTTCTATTTTTAGTCATGCATAAACAAAATTACTTTTTACTTTTTAGTACGGATTGTTTAAGAAAAGTACAGTATATGTATTTAAAAAAGTTTTTTTAAAATTTATTTTCTTAATGTAGAATTAGAATCTGTTTTCAAAATCCCATATGCATTTTAAAATCAACTTCCGGTCTAGATAGGTGAGCACCGGAAGTGGCAAATATCACCTTCGATATAGCATACGTGATTTTGTTAACCGGTATCTCAGTTTCTGTTATTTTTAGTTACAACTTATCCCCTTCATTTTAGAAAGGGTGTCCGGGTAGAAAGGGTGTCATATATATAAATTATGACTGTCAATCCGTAATATTTCCTCACCGAATATACTTGATTAGGCCTGTCTGTAGGACATTTTAACGAAGGGTAAGTTCAAAAATCATACTAGGAGACAGGGATTTTCCTACACCCCCCGAACTTCGATGGACTTAGAAAATCGCTCCACACACCCCTAATTTGAAATTGCAATCATTAGTGTACTCAGAAATTTTTTGTCAAGCTTCCTTGCTTCTTCGAAAGACTACAGATTCGTAGCAACTATAGGTTTCAGAAAGGACTTGTTTTCTTCATTACTACTTTCATTTTACTGAAGATTTGACATCTGCCACACCCATCATCTGAATTTTTCTTCGTTCAGTTTATCCCTGAAGGGTCAGCTAAAGATACAAAAAAACGTGCGTCTTCCTGATTCCTGGAAATAAACAGAAGGTAATCACTGGAATGTTGAACAATACAACCTTTAACCCCCTGCCCCCTCGTTGCGGTTCCTCCCTTTTCAACGAGGGAGGAAATAGAAACGGGTGCCGGACGTTTCGGTGTAGGTCGTTTGGGTGCAGGACGTTTGGGTGCACGGCTGTTTCGGTGTACGGATGTTTAGGTGTGAGGATATCTTGGTGTAAAAATTTTAATCTTTACACCGAAACGTCCTATCTAGTTAACAAAAGTTAGAGACACTCTAAATGTTTTGAAATGTAAAGTATACTTTTGTTTAAGTAAGGTAGTAGATAAGAAATAGCAAACTAGTATTTAGAAAGATATAATAGGTCTACATATTTTTCAAACTGTAACGGGATCTCAAATAAATATGCCATGGACATATTTATTAATTACACTGTTTAACAACCAAAATGTATCTTTGGTGGATTCATATATATATATAGAGAGAGGAATTTCACGTCGCTGAATACGAAAATGGCCTTCGTTTTGTTTCATTGGTTCTTGTTTTGAAGACATGCACTTGATGCACCACACAAATGGAATATATGTGTTGATTTGAAAGTTGTCGGTATTGTAACTTGGTCTCCAGCAGGGTTATACGAAGTATCACTGCTTTCTTTGCGAGTGGAAAAGCCGTGCTAATTATGAAACGAACTAATGGTCTTTACGAAGATATTTAGTTCCAGGTGTGATAAACGTTTCATTCGAGCTTAGTAGAATCAAGCAAAATGCTCCTGCCACCGTTACACATTTCGTCGAATGTATACAATTCTCATTTAGCAATTTACAATTTTGATTGTTTTTTTACAATTTATACTTGGAATAAAAAAAATGTTAGTAAACTTATTTTTCCTAAGTATCATAAATGTCATTGTGTTCCTTACGGTGTATGGAAATCGGTACAATGTTAAACATCACATAATTCATAATCTATCCTTTACATTGGGACAATGAAGAACACAAACGGAAGGAAATTACGCCCAATTTTATTTGAACGCCTGAATTGCAAGACATCCCAAGTTCACCGCAATATTTTTTTCAACAGGAACGAAAAACAGTCCTCTATTCAGCTGAAATTACCTTTCATTAAAAAGGGTTTCTGCGGTATGATTAGGATGTAATTATGCAAGTGAATAACCATTGCAACATAGATACCGATGAACAGACAAAATGCAAATACGAAAAAAAAGTGGACTTGGGATGTTTTACAGTTCAGGTCTTCAATTGTGATGTTCCCAACAGGAAATCTCATACACCTTCCAAATCGTGGTTACAAATAAGACCCCGACAGTAAACAATCCTTACTTAATTATACGGCGTTCATAACAGTGACTAAGTAAAAACTAACTCTGCATCGAAACGTTCTTTATAATGCATTAAAAATTTTGAAATTCCATTAAAATCTCATACTACAGCATCCTGAATTAGTAGCTGGCAAGCACTGATTCCCAGTGACCTGAAAAACTTTGAAAAGTTAGGGAATTCAGCTTACAAGTAGAAGGGACTGAAAAAAAAAAAAACAGTTTCATGGAAAGTTTCAAACACCCGGTAAAGTCAGGGAATATTAAGTATACATTTTTGTTTCTCCGAATATATTGTTTGAAACCTTCATTTTTCTACAGCAGCCAGATAAGACATGCCTGAAAGAGGTGGAGACTCTTACAACTGGAGCCAGAGATTTTAAAATTCGTTTTATTTAGATAGTAGAGCATGCACGGACAAAATCCATGAAATTGTCTACTTAAGTATTTGGCTTTGGAAGTCATAATAATAATAATTATTATTATTTATATTAATACGCCCACCATTGAACCAACACATACAAACATGGCGCCATGTGGAGAACTACAAATGGCGTCATTTCATGTTATGAATGCTACAAAATTCACTGACACTGGCAATCGAGCGAATCTAGGTTAGATTTTTTTTTATTATTATACGCGATGCTCATGACGTTCAATATTTCATGTGCCCGCTCTCAACGCGGAGGGACCTAATAATTGCAAGACCCTTTCACTCGCATATGACAAGTTCTTGGCTTAAAACTTTGCTTGTGTTCAAGTTTCAACACTTTCAATTTCTACTATAATTTTTACATTTCTTCGCTACCATAAACTTCACTTTACCCCACATGATGAATTAGATGTTAAATTCTCGGCTCATAATATTTGGATCCTAGATATCATTTCTCAGATAAAAGAACTGCATATAAACCCTTTGTTACTCTCTGCCTGTTGTGTGGTAGATATAAATATTTACCTGAAATGGGGTTGAGAAGCCTTGCTTTCTGTTAGTAATATCTTTATGAAACGAACGAATTGCCTCTAAGAGAATGTTAGACCGTTGGGATCTTTATTTATTTTTTATTTTATTTTTATGAAGCAATTGTAAAACAAGGAAGCTACGTTGAAAAGAAATCCTCCTTCTTCTTTGAGAACTGTATTACACCATTGAGAAATTGACCCACATTAACGTTTGTTGCTATTATCATCAGAAAAGCACCAAAAGCCTTGGCCGCTATGCAGTACGTATTTAATGTTTTCTTGTATTGAGGCAGATTGTCTCGGCCGGACAGCTTGAAATGGTTCGAATTGTGGTGTGGGAAAAGAAGTAGCAAAATGTAAACGAATGGGGAATTAAGAACAAAGGCAAGGGAGCACACATGAACCTTCTTAAGCTGTGTTTTCGATCTCTTAAATTTCGAAGCCCGTAGAGGAACAAAATGCTTAAACTCAACTTGGCAGATACTTTTCAGCTTCTATTGTTTTGCACCGGGTTTCATGTATTGGCAGGTAGAAATGATAGACCTACCAGTAGAAGAGATAAACAATAGAGCCATTTCTGTAAACGGTAAAGAGCACTTTCTTAAAACGGACAAATAGGTTTTTATCTGTGCATCGAGAAACAATTTTGTTAGAAATGTGATATCAACATGTTTATCTCATTTGAAATAAGAATGCAAGTTTGGATAAAACCAGTTAGTTAATTTCCATTCTAACATATTCTCATTTTAAATTAAATTAAAATGTTGACGTATCTAAGAAAATTGTTTTTCGGTGCACAGATAAGAACTTCTTCTCAATTTTAAGGTACGTTTTTAGTAATGTAAAGTGGTTAAGCATTGCGAAAAAGAACATTTTGGACCTGAGACAGAGGTGCCGGAAGGCCACATATTTTTAAATATAAAACGTTAGATAACGAAATTGGAATGGTACATAAAGTGACAGGTATTCTGTCCGAGTTTACGGTCTGGTCGGAGATCTCTACCTACAATAATGAACTTTACTAAAACAAAAAGCATTTCGGAGTGACGTAACAGTTTACATAATCTACTATTTACTTATATCCACTAATCACGGAACAGTTCAAATTACAAGTTTATTTTAGATTTCTGTCTCCACCAATCACAGGCCAGTTCCAATTAAAAGTTCACTTCTATATATTTACATTAAGACCAATACCGCCCCAATTCCCCTGTCATGAACATTGACACCAGTCGAGTTTTCTATGATGGAAAATTCTTCCAATTAAAATTTCACTTTTGGAAACTACAAACTAAAGACCCACCAAAAGAGTTAAAAAAAAATAGGTATCAGATATAAAATCATCATTTTTAATCATGCTTAGCTATAGCATTGCCATCATTTATTATTAACTAAAAAGCAGACAAAAGGTCTAATGTTAGTTACACCCTACTTTACATTTTTTCACGGTATACGATATTTTAAATCTTCTATTAATACTCAGGGTACTCCGATACATTATAGACAAAGTAGTTATATCGGCCTACGTTGCCCATTAAAAATAATTATTATACTATATTTCCACTCTTTATGATGATACACAAATTATATTTGAAAATAAAAAGCATTTTTCATCAACAGTTTCATACACCGAAACGCCCTTACACCAAATCATCCTTTGCACCCAAACGTCCTTACACCGAAACACCCGTACACCGAAATGTCCGTGCACCGGAACGTCCTACACCGAAACGACCTGCACCCAAACGTCCTACACCCAAACGTCCTGCACCGAAACGTCCTAGACCCAATAGAAACTATTTCGGTACACACTCTGCTTATCAGAGAGCCTACTTCCAAGTGTGATTGTTTAAGACTGTTTGACGTAGTTTTAGGGATTATGAAGAGAGCAGGAAATACACTGGAAAAATACTTTTTCAAGAAGAAAGACATGTTTATATATCTAACACACATTTCATATATTATGTAAATATTACATGTATTTTTAAAAGAGAGGATATGAAATTTAGTTTTCTATTAGATTTCAAACAATCAATTCAAGCACATTATTTTGATTTTATCAAGTGGAAAATGGAAAAGATAGGCAAACATTGTAATATATATATGGCCGGGAAACCGGGACTGTCGCCCCAAAAGGCTTCTGCCACTAACTGGGAGGAGACCCCTTAATTACTCTTGCTGAGACTTAAGGGAACCGACCGGGGTAGACGCCTAATGTCCAATCCATACGTTCACGTCGTGGGGCCTGTTAGTACCCAAGCAACTGCTTGGCGAACGAACATGGATGGGCTGCTCACCAACCCGCATTAGCTGACAGCGTGGTGAGTCAAATGTCAGCACCCCTCCTTTCTTTACATATGATGGTACAAGCAAGGAAACAGCCTCGGAGGCCCTCATTACCC
>JAGDQP010032980.1:0-20950 GCA_022664845.1 Lepisma saccharinum
GATGAGTTAATGGTGAGTCCCCACTTACTGCACCAGGATAAAAAGATTTGAATAGCTTCAGTCAGAGTCTTATTGATGTTTTGAATGGTTTTACTTAGGGCTAGGAAAGCTGTATCGTCAGCATATTGAAAGATATGTATATTAGGCGGTAGCTGTGGGAAGTCTGCAACGAACAAAAGATATAAGAGTGGAGACAGTGCGGAACCTTGTGGTACACCACAATGTAAGAAGATAGGATGAGACATGCTGGAGTTGATTGTGAGTTTGAATTCCTGTACTATATTTCCTAATCAAAATAAAATATTTCATTGCTGTGAGTCTGGAGCAGATGCACTTATTACACGGAATGCAGTGCAAACAGAAAAACAAAATAACAAATATTTTCGATATGTTACCATCTTGACAAATTTTATAACTTGGTATATAGTAGAATTTACCAAAAACAGTCCATCTGCCATCTAGTGGAAGCCTGAATAAAAACAACAAAGGAACTTCACGTTTACAGAAAAGGGAAATTCTGTACTAAAGAATCCATGGTTAGGTAAGGAAAATTATTGATAAGGAGGAGAAAATTTTATTGCACTAGGTCAAGAAAGAACAAATTGTAGGTCAGAAAATTTCAAATCATAACTCTGAAAGGTACAGAAGTTAACAACAAAAAATCAAGGTGAGGTCCGGTTCGCCCCTTCCCCTTTGGTATGCAACTGTTAAAAGGAAAAGGTGTTTCGAACATGTTTTTTAACATCGCTTTCCCATTATACATTTGTGCCCACACATACCGGATACAAAGTACCACTAGCGGCCTTTAGATTCTATTTTATATCAGTGTTCTAATATTGCTTTGATGTTCAAATTGAGGTTATTTGTGACTAAAGGTTTGTGCTTAATAGCGGAAGCTATCCCATCCTGTCATTAAAACAAGATTTATGTCTAAATCTATGCTTAAGATATCCTCCTCGCCCCATTCTTCCCTACTTTTCGTGTTTTATTTTTTCCACAGTACAAATATGATTTTAAAAATGCTGAGCATAGACAATATAGATCATCTAATCACAATCGGAGCACCGTAAGATTATTTTAACCAATCAGAGCTGTTGAATTCCTATACATAGTTCTACTGTCAAAAGAAAGCGGGCTTCCGGGATTGGCCTTCTGTATTTGTGTGACTGCTGTTATGTTTGACTTTTGGATGACTGTCTTAATTTTAAAACACAACCAAAATAGTATTTTGCATGTTTTGTATGTAGAATAGAGCCCTGCCGAGCCCGATCTCGGCCCGGCCCGATTCTACATTCACACTTTCAGACTCGATCTAAACAAGGCGGAAAGTCCCTGACCTGATGTGGCAGGAAAGTTGGTGACGAACACAATCACTCAGTTTTCCGGCCTACCCAGTCCAATTTTTGGACGGATTCGGAACGAGCCGAAAAGTGCTGTAGAAGTAATCAATGTTAACAATAACCTAATCAACTTTGTTATCACCTAGCAACGTTCTAGAATCAGCAATATACAGAAACCGAATGACCAAAATATCCTGTGACCATGGTATAGAGAAGATACTACTGTAAACAATTGCCAATGATTAGTATTCATGCTGATATCGTAACCAATTGTTCGGAGTTTCATTTTATTTATCTAAGTAGCCTTTAAGCTAATTTGTCCGTATTTATCCCGCAACTATTATGGTACCTTTAGCGTAATCCCGCCCGTAGGGTTGCCACCTGTCCCGTATAATACGGGATGTCCCGTATTTTAGGTAAAAATTACGCATCCCGTATTATCAGTGGTTGTCCCGTATTATGAGTAGTAAAGTCACACACATGTTTGCAACATATAAATAATATTTTCAATTTATCCTAAAGATGGCAAACTTTACCTTCAGCACAAAAACTTAAATTAGAGGACAGTTTTATGGGGTTCTACGACAAGCCTTGCTTTATCTTCAGAAATCCTATAATTTCTTCGATCATACTATTGCACCTGAGCAACATATATTCAACATGAAGAAGAATCTTACAGGTTCTTCAATCGAAGGCGTTGTTGAAAGCTTGCAGTTTATGGAGTACTTCAAAATGGAATTGTTGTACATCGTTATACGTTGTTCTATCCTATTACCGAAGAGAAAAAACTGTTTGTGGTTATCAAATAAACAAAAAATGCTAGAATTGGGACTCCCAAAAACGTTTTCTCTTAGCAATACTTTATGTAAACGAATTAAATTGGGAGCGCTGAATTAAAAAAAAAAAACGCCGATCAGGCATAAAACTAACGTCCCAGTATTTTAACATGCTACCTACATCGCTACGATGCCACATTTCCTGACTGGCCTGTTTCGTTGTAATTGTATGAAAACCAAACTTGAAACTTTAATAGTTATACTAATATCACAAAATGGAATAGTATTGATTGTCAGTTACAAAATTTAGAACATCAGTTAATAATTCTAGAGTATTTTGTGGTTAAAATCTTGTTTATTTCTGAATATTTCGTGTGCTGGGCACAAACGAATGAGTAACAGAAATAAATTAGTTTGAAACAAATTTAATTTGTTTCAGGGGACTAACATAGCTTGTTTGATGGAACAAACAAAAATCTTAGTAAACAAAGCCGATTGTTTGTGTTAGAACGTATTTGATACCCTGGTAATTGACGTCGCATACGAAGAAACGTTTTAATGCTATATTGATAATTATTCTAAATAAACGCACAATAGACCTTATAGCACTGTAATGCTGTATTTCTCTGCAGTTATGATATTGGAAATTTTAAGTTATATAGTTTTTCTATGTGAGCTGAGCTTCACTCAGCTTCAGCCAACAAGCGTTGTGGGGTAGTAGATAAGGCGTCGAGCTGCCAACTAATCGACTCGTTGTTAACTTCTCGGTACCATCGAATATTTTTCTTCACTGGTGCCAAACAAATAAGCTTTGTCTGGGCCGTATTTGAACTTTTTTTGCTAACCACAAACAAGGATTTTTCTCTCTGCGTTAGGTTAAAGCAGATTTCATATTTAGAGTTATCATGTAGTGTATAACTATTGTAAAATTTATTAAATGGAATTTGTACAAGGGAGGACACGTATAGAGGAACATAAATATTAAGAAGGTTCTAAATTATACGTGTAATCATGTAGTAGTACAGGGCTTAACTGACTGCTTTCATCTTAGGTTATTTCAGATTTGTCCCGTGTTTTTTGGTACAATCCCGTATTTTTTACCTAGTGTCCCGTAATTTATTCATCAAAAGGTGGCAACCCTACCCGCCCAACACCTGCCCGCCGACGTCACTGGCTTGCTGGGTACTTATACCTATATCTCGTTAAATCGTAAATCGTTATATCTCGTATGAATTCTTATTAATGTTTTAGATCATATTTCTTTAGATTGTTTTAATGTAGTAAATTATAAAATCAATATTTCTTTAGATTGTTTTTATGTACTAAATTATAAAATCAATCACGAGCTGTATATAAATCAAAACTTATTTTTTTTTTTCACGAATGATTCCAATTTTACGTTTAAATGTCAGTGGTATTGTCATTCGTTGTAAAAAATTTGTGTAAGCTCGTAAATGTGCATACGTAACGCAATAGAATAAATTTACCGAATAAAGAGATGATAAGATGAGCTAAATCATAAGTGTAAGTAAAGAAAAATGTTATAAATTATTAAATAATAAAAGGTACCAAAAATAGATATGATGTGGTTGAGTTATGTTGAATATTTCTAATGATGAAATCTTTAACCATTGAAATGACAATTGAGACACAGGACTGATAGACAACTCATTTCACAACAGACTAGTCTTTCTTTATTAAAACGAAATGTTGACAATGTCTCACTACACATTTAATCACATATTTCAAGTCGTATGAACATCAAATTCTCTGTTTTCCATACATCGTATAACGCATACATCGTATCTTTTTGATTAATGAACGATCCATCGAATTCCTTTAAGTACATAAGATGATAGAATGATGCAAACGCGAGGATGCATTTCTATTCACCCGTAAACTCGGACACACACATAAGAAGTAAAGCTGGTAGTAAGCAGACTGTTGATTAGATACAAAGAAAAAACAAGTTACTTATGATAGTACGTATAAATAACCGCTCTTAAAACAAACGCGAAACGTAACTACGAAACCCCGCGCTATAACCAAATCGATATTTTAAAATACTTAAATGGAAACACTAATTTAAACCCATATCAGAAAATATAATTGATTTCTCCCATTTATTTCAGATATGGCAGCATATTATTAGCAGCGTAGCAGACACGTTTTCGTTAATATCTTGGGAATAAAATATGATACGAACTTGATTAATATATCAAATTGAAGTAAATTTTATGATAAGTAAATTTGGTAGGGAACATAAAACGTACTTTGTAGCGGTTTCTTAGTTATTGCGGTAATGTTGTTTTTATGTTGCAGCCGTCAGCCATATTGGAAATGGACAGCCATCTTGAAATCTGACCACTTCGAGACTTGAACTCAAGGATTTTCCGTAATCACGAACACTCACTGAGTAAACGTCAGAAGAGAACAGCTCTGGTAAATTTTTGTATACTCAACTCCAATTGTGACCTGCACTAATGGGAACTCCGGAGATGGGATATCTTCCTCCAATATCTTTATTCATGGTCGATCAGCACTTCCGGCTCGTGCCTCAGTTTAGCACCCGCGATTTAGCTGCTACTGTGATTCAAAGTCGGCCACCTTCAGTATAGACCATGTGGGCTGTTCCATACCGATATGACAACAGAAAAATGACGAAAGTTTTCGGTAGAAGGTTTATGAAATGGTGGAGGGAAGCATATCCATAAAAAAGTTTCAACATATGTTAGATGTAACAAAATCATTGAATCTCTTTAAGCATCAAAAATGCTTTTTCATTCGTCACTACGATGCAGGTTATGACTGTGAATGGTCTGTGGTGTGTAAGTGTTGACGAAACAAAAATGAGGGCGATAGAATCAGGAAAGACCAGGAGATTACCCGATAAGCGCAGCAAGACCATCAATCGAAGCTGACCTAGCTGAACGAGCTTCTCACGCCGATAACATTGAACGAACGACGCAATTATCAGCCACTTGCTTAATTGGTTGAATCGTGGAACGATGTAGTCTCTTAGATACCCTTTTTCTTCTCGTATTTCATGGGTGACTGAATGGTCTCCCGTCAAGATTCTCTGCTGCTGATCAGAAGGTTTGATAAATCATTGAACGAGAAGTGGGAAGACGATTCTTTTCCCTTCTTCCTTATGTTTGATAGTAGTCTACAGTGATTTGAACATACTTAGGTGCGAAACATGACGGCGGTAAACCTTGGTTTTAAATGCTTTCTTTTACATTCCGTTTCCACTCTACGATTAAACGAACAACTTGATAACAAAGCACATTGGGTTTTGTTGCCTACTTTACTAATTTCAGTCAGTTCTCACGTAGTATATTCCCATCTTGAGTAGCAACAACTCTCTCTTCATGGTTTGTAAAATAAGATCACATTACAGGATTTTAACTATAGTTAATGATTCGAACCGCACGGCGACTG
This sequence comes from Lepisma saccharinum, assembly GCA_022664845.1. NCBI lineage: Eukaryota > Metazoa > Arthropoda > Insecta > Zygentoma > Lepismatidae > Lepisma > Lepisma saccharinum. The sequence continues at coordinate 5,558 of JAGDQP010032980.1, forward strand.
TACTGACTGAGCTCCAGGTATCAGTTTCAATGCCGGGATGGAACCTTAACTAACATCCTGGCCAAAACCTTCCCCATTCTCTATCCTACCCAATACCGACCTGAATTAAAGGTGCGAAAAGACATAAAAAATTCAAATTCAGAATTCTTAACAATACAACGCACTTCATATTTTGTTGGAAATTAGTATTGAAAAATAAGAACACAGAAAATTCGTATATATCAAACAATCTATAAAATACACCTATATAGCATAATCAGAATCAGCGATGCCTGTCTTCGTTTTCAACAGGAATTCATAAAAATAGGGCTGCCAGATTTCGATTTCGAAAAAAGAGGGCACATAGCGGTTCTGAACATAAAAATCAGCCTCAGCTTGCAAAAAAGTTTTACTAAGTTGCCAGCTGAAGAAAGTACTTTGTGAATATTTTTTGTGAACTAGAACGTACATATAATATAAAAAATTACATGTATTTGATATAGGTCATTTGTACTCAATGAAAATATGTTATAAATTACTGTATACTCGTAATATATTAAATTTTCATTTAATTCTATCGCTGGCGAAAGTATCTTTTTCAACATAACTAATACAGAAATAATACAGAAAATGGAAGGTAGCGGTTAATTTCAAATCTTACCCTTTCTTCTTAAAAATAAATAAACAAGTCTGATTTCCTTCGCCCTGTGTAAGTTTTCTTTTCTATCTGAGCTGTTGTTAGTTTGGAATTCGTTCTTTAAGGTCAGCTAAGAACACCGACAGAGTGGTCGTAGCTTTGCGATAAAGCTTTCTTTGGTTTAACATTCCAGAGGTCCTGTGATGGATCCCACAGGACCGCACAGCCATCCCGACTGATGTTTTTCATCAGTCACACCAGGTAAATACCGGAATGCTGTACTTTCAACTTCTACAGTAGCACAGAAACATGTTTTGAACGTTTTTTTTGTTCATTTTGTTGATTAACCGTTATCGATTGAAAAAATACGTTCAATGTTAAACCATATATCAACCAAGACTTGATATTGATGATTAGATGTTAGTTCAACGTGGATTCTACTGTTATTTTTAACTGTGGTATAGATTTCGTTTCATTGGATTCTTTCTAATTTAATGGAATAAAGTTTGTACTTAAAAGCTAATTGAATGCCATTAACTATTATTTTGTATCCTCTTTTGGCATGTTGAAAATACGTTGAATTTCAATCTCTATTATAACGAAAATTTCATTTCGTTGATAGAACGTTCATGTGACGTGTTCTTAACTATTAAATAGAACTGTGTCCTTGATTACGCTTCATACTTGTCTTTCTAAGTGAATTGCATAAACTTTGTGCTTAAAAGCAAATATAATAAAATTAACTGCATTTCTCATGTTCTCATTTACATGTTGAAAACAAATGGAATTTTAACCTATATTTCAACGAACATTTAATTTCGTTAATATGGTATTAATGTGAAGTGTTCTCAACTATAATATAGAGTTAGCTTTATGTGCATTTTTCTAAGGCGAAATGTTACACTTCTTGAGAAATACTAATTTATAGTGTAGCGATGGTCAAACTGTTAAAGAAAGGAAAATGCACATAACAGAGAAAGAAGGAAACTATCCTTTATTCTTATTCATACATGATGGTGTAACTACAGGTCAGGATTTCTGACGATTACTTTCAAAACTGCCTTTTACTACATATACCGTAAAAGATTAAATTCTTTCAAAGTAATTTCGTGGATCAAGGGTAACATGTCGAGCTACCAAAGACGAGTGCGGAATGTTGCGGCTTCGAGTACCACACCAGACGGTTGAATAATTTAATGTTGTAATAATAATATAATATTGTAGTGTATATAGAACATATATACGGAACTATTAGGGGGGGTCATCCAGGCTTGCGTTGCATGCGTGCGATCGCTACATGCGTTCCATGCGTTTACCAATTTTTAAATCAACCCTTTACGTATATGTTAAAATTGTTTTCAAGTTGCCTTTATACATAAACAGTTATTACATTCATTGTTTAGACACTTACTCTGAATTTTGTTTGGTTAAATTTTATGTATACGATACCTGCGTCAATATTTTTTACGAATTTGTAGAGCAAATGACAGCAGAGGATGATAATACATGAAATTGTTATTTATTGAATAAACATTTTACATTACCTAACGTGAATACAATTTTACAATTTGATTTTCAACCGTATGCGCGATCAAAGTTACACTCATAGTGTCAGACGCACAATTTAACATATACAACATCGAATTGTCTTAAAGGCGTACACAATTATTAGTCGATTGACCTTTATATGAAGATACAAACTATTGCTGAAAGGCTAACGTGAAAACTTCAATTTTATTCTGTAGAGAAATTCACTTTACTGCTATATTTTCTTAATGAAAGAAATGAGGACAATTAGAACAGTTTGAAATTCTGTTTGTTGTTAGTGAGAGAAACTTTTATCGATACCAAGGCATTTCGTTTTTCTTAGAATCTGAAACAAGAACATACCTCTGACTTTATTCAAAACACTCACTTACTCAACCGGCTTCTGCGTGAAATAGTCGGAAATATTTTCAAAGTTGAAACGAGACATCTCCACCAATCTTTATTTTCCTTATCGCAAGGTCAAACCAGTCATTCGAGGATATGGTCTTTCATGTTTGCTTGTGTCTACCGTAAAAGCTGGAACATCAGAAAGAACGCTATAAACAAAATAAGTAAATTGGCGTGAGGTGTTATAAAAGTCTAAATATACAAGCAGGTAGCTTTTAATTGCCCTTTGTTTATGTCTGGACGGATTTACGGCAGACAACGGAAGAAATCCAGAATGAATAGAATGTAAAGGTACTTTTATTGCGAATTTAAACGGGAAACAACTTTTCGTTTTCGAAACTTGTGGGGGGGGGGGGGGCAAAGACCTACAACAAATAACGAGGTAAAGCACACAGTAGTAAAGGTGAAAAATCCTTTAAATTTTAAAACGGTTATGGTATTAGTGGTTTTCTAGCCTGGAGGTTGTTGTTGTCAGTGGAGGGGAAGCAGTGCAGGTACAGAGCCCTCTAACAGAAGGTCATTTTAGGCGTTTACATGTTAACTAAGGTTTGATTATAATTTGATGAATATTAATTGATAATGAATAAAATGCAGAATAGTATAGCTAGGAATTAAAATATTTTGATATGAAATGGATGGTTAATTTCTTTGCCTTACAGGATAGATGCATGGACATAACTAACTTATATTTTGGGACTTTGATGTTTATTGGTGTAAGGAAGTAATTATTTATTCATCATTTTTCCAGATAATGATATGTAGGGGGATTGAACACATATTCCTTATGAACGGAGACAAACCGTGTACGGCTCTGACAAATAGCCAAATTGAGACACTTACAAGCACGTCAGGGACATCCTTACAATTACGTCAGGGACATCCTTACAATCAGATCAGGAACATCTTTACAATCATGTCAGGGACATCTTTAAAATTTTGGGAGGAGTTAAATATTGTCCTTTTTTCATGGAACATGCGGCTTGCCCAGTTTTACTAGTATTTTATATTAAAATATTTTTAATCTAATTATCTCAGCTTTGCTTATTGTTTAACAGGCGCCCACAACCCTCCCACTCACTCATTATTTTCCCATACTCTTTCACGGCCTGTAATAGAAAATACTTCAAATATCTTGATATTATCTTATTTATTTCAGATATTTCTACTTCTAGAGCTAAAATTCTGTGATTATTCTATAGTTATTATAGTTATATTTATTATATTTTTATAGTTATAGATATTGTATTATCTTATATATTATAGTTATTACTAATATTCTTTTTCTCTTTTGATTTTGCCAATACGAGAAGAAAACGTGATTGTTTTATCGTCTTTTACTTCTTTAAACTAAATTTTTAAGCGTTTGAACTAATAATAAGACTTTTTGATATTCTAAAATTGCAACACAGTGTTTGTTTTCAAATTTACCGCTACTTCTCTAACAAGCAGTAGGGGAATGTCATAATTAATCCACAAGAGAAGTGCAAAAGAGGGGAGGTGTGTTATCTTTGGCTCTACGATGTTATATAGGTGACAATGGGGCTATTGTGTGAAAGGCTGTAAATTTTGTCAGAGGGGAATTTTGGGATGAATAGGTATTGTATCCCTTGTAACATAAATTGTTATGGTGGCTGCACGCGACTAGAAGGCGAAGATTGGAGGGTTCCAGGTTGATTTTTATGCAGCAGTGAGGAAGTAATAATGATACGTGTAAATTGTAATACGTATTTCTAATAAAAGGTTATCATAGATAAAGTTTATATCGTTGATATATCTTAAGATGTATTTCTAAGTATTGTATACCTTACGACAGACTGATCGTGGAAAGATCAGAGAATTACCAAACAATACTAAAATTTTCTGAGGAATATGATTAACATACTCTTAGTTAGCTATGTGTGTAAATAAATCTTAATAATAATGATTGTTACAAATCCGAACACGTAAATAACGACGAAAATTATGAGATATCTTTAAGATACTCCCTAATCTTGGAGAGATTGAAAAGAGTATAAGAGTATTTTTCATAGAAAATGCTAAACTATTTAATAAAAATTATAGCATTATTACATGTGAGTGGACCAATACTTGCAAGTGGAAGTCAAACCAATCTTGCAGGTGGAAATCTTGCGATATCTTTAAGGCGAATGTTAATCTTGGAGAGGTTGAAAAGACTCTTTGGCAATTTTTACGACGCTTTAGAGCATTATTAAATGTAACAGAGGTAGTACTTGATACTATATGTGAAATGAACATCGGAAATGGAAAAGAATATTTAGTAAGAAAATAGTAACCAGTTTAATAACATGTTTCTTAATCTTTAAGACACTTAATAACGAAGTGTCCAAGAAATGTTACTTTTCTCATGTTGAACGGTTAGTGTCTAAAGTACATTTAATTGTTAAATTTACTAAGAGTGTTGTTTGTTAATTTCTTCCTTGGAATTTCTTAAGAAATTGTCAAGATGCTATTTAAGAAAATGTTTTTAATTGGGAATGAAGCGAACTAGGGGGACGGGAAAAGTTTGTAACCAAGCTAGAATCCTATATGCAATGTACTGGGAGTATCTCCGCCATAAGTTAGATATATTTTACTTGTATATTTGAAACAGTATTTGCTAAAATATGATCTTCTATAACAACGACAAATTCTAAGGAAGTACCAAGATGGTATTCAAGGAGATGAATTTAATTGACAATAGAGTAAACTAGGGAAACTGGAGAAGCTTGGAATCAAGTTAGGTATGTATATGGAATTAGCTAAGTATGTTTTTGTTAGTCTATTTGAAGAGTATTTGGTAAAATACGATCCTTTATAATAAATTCTAAATGCAATCAGTCCTTCTGGTAAGCTGAATTCGAGATTGTAGACTCTAGTCCATTCTTTCTTATTGCTCTTTCTTGATGGTATCTTTAGTCAATATTAAGCATATTCATATTTTATAATGAACACTGCATGAGCCCCTAAATTACTTAAATAATCGACTCGCCTAAAAGCTTTTTCACATCTCTGATGTAAGGAACCTTTTAATTATAGCAATGTAAATGGAATTCGAGGCACTAATATTCTCAAATTGTCTGATGAAAATTCTCATCGAACATCATTTTGCGATGTGAAGGAACTTTGAATCTGAACTCATAATTAACTAATTTTATGCTTGAACTCGTCTTGGCCGTCCATATTCAATTTTGTTTTCACTAGCCACATAAAAATGACTACAATTTGAACATAGAAATGTCTTCCATGTTCCTGATAGAATCTGTACATAGAAGTAGGCCTTGATAATTTTAGTTTGTTGTCTTTTGAATCAACTTAAACTTCTATTGCCTGTGCAATACAAAGAAGTTTTGTCTGTATACTACAAAGCCGAACTCAAAGGTAGGGGCTAATGTGGTCTTCAGCTGTGCCACTAGGTATATAGCTAGTAGTATTACCACAGCACTAGTACTTATTATATTCTTAATATATGACTCATAGACCATGCTACGAACTAGGTTCAGGCGGTCACTTCAGATCTTTAAGTACCTACCTACTTTTGCTGGTACCCAAGATGCATACGCTGATAATTTAAAAAAAAATTCGAGCATTACGCTGCAGTGTTTCTTACTATGTAAAGAAAACTAAATAAAATGAGAATTCGGAACTATTTTTTTCGAACATTATAATTTAAACAACGCGCTATATAATTTTGACATCGAGCAACATATAATTTTGCGAAATGCATAAATAGATTGCAAGACAAATAAAATATAACTTGCCCGAAACTTAAAATTACCGGTGTTGCCAACTAGGTAAAAGAAATAAAACAAATAATTTCGTTTGTAAAAAAAACTTTCTTATTGTACGTAATCAATTGCAAGTACAATTCTTGTTACAAATACAAGTTCAGAACGTCTGAGGTTACACAAAGTTGTGATTTACAAGTTTTAAGATAAAAGCACATTCTATTGTGTGCAAATAAAAACTACACAAAGTAATTAAGTGATTTAAATACGTAGCAACTATTGCTAATGAAAGATACAATCTGATGTACTAAATAATTTATTGATATTACCTTGGTCACAAATGTAGTTATTAATGGTTTCCATTTGTTTAACTAATCTCGTCATTAGACGTCCCATGTGTAACGTTCGTGAAAGAGAATCTTCGTTTCGAGATATTAAAGTACTAATGTTTCATAGGAAAGTTTACATTACATTTTATTTACTTGATAAAGTAAACATAAGGTAAGGTATGATTATCCTCACTATTTTAAGGATTTAGTCTACGTCATTTGTTAACCTCTCGGTGTCGTTTACTTTGTTCTTTAGAAACAATCCTATATATTGATTTATGCAATATATTGTTAGGATTGAAGATTACTTTACTGTCAGATTTGTGGGTTATCAAATCATAAAAATGCAGAAAATGTATTTCCGTTTGAACCCGTGCTTTTAATGTTACCCCACGAATTTTGCAAACCTCTTCAATGTCTCCTGCATGGATCTTGTGAATTTTCTACGCATAATTCTTCGGGCCAACACCAATGAAGATGAACATTTCCAACCCCTCTTTAATTTCTCTAGTTAATTCGCCTAAATAAATCCCTAAAGTTAACACGAATGGTTCATCACGTTGTTGTATAAAAATAATACTATCTATAGCACAGTAAATCACTCTCTCAATCCCAACAGTATCTAACATTTCAAACAATAGAGTCTAACTTATGAAGATATGAATGATGGTACAGCCAAATTTCTTAATGGATATGGTGAGTTTTCGTTTTCCAAGTCTTGTATGTCACGATAATTTTGTCCTACAAGATTTACAGTTTCTAATTCCAAGTGAGGTGCTCTTACAAATTCAAGAAATTTTTGAGCACCATTAGCAGTTTTTGTGGCAAATCCCTGCGCTGCTCCCATTTTCCAAATAAAGAGTATAATTTTTTCAAATATACCTCAGCCCTTCATTACGTTCGATTTTTTCATAATCAAGATTTATTCCTTCATTGTAGGCATAATCTGCAAAACATGTTTGTTTTTGTTCTTCTGTAGTACAATGAGAAGAAATCCCATTGGTATCTTGTTTCATATTCAAAAAGCTATTAACATAGGGCGTGATAATACCTCCTCCATCTCCATTTCCCAAATTTTATACGTGTCAAGTATAACATACTTTTTCTTTAATACATCATGAAGCTCATTAGTACAGAAGACACCTTTGATTGCACGTTTCTGTTGACTATAATTACAATCTCCAGTATTCAGCTCGTCCATGTATGTTCGACACCGACCAAAAACGAGTCTTTGTTAGAATTATATGAAAGAAGTGGAATGGCATGATCACTAGGTGCTGGAAGTTTACTGAATACGAAACCATGTACTTTACTTTTATCACTAATGTGCACTTGACAAGTGAATCCTTTATGTATTTCACTTGACCCGTTCGGAGTGGTTTCTTAGACATAACCTATGGGTTCAACGAAGTGACGTAAGCATATTCCATATATTCGTTTAGAAATTGAAATGTCTAAATTAAACCTCACCACCATTTTCAGCTGTCCTGAGTGTAATTTTGTGTTCATGTTCTATATACTTAAGCCATTGGCGTGCTTTCTATCTTTGATGATCACGATGATGGAACCTTAATGGAGGAATAATTGGAATACAGTTCTCTTGTAAATAAAGAGAGCGAAAGTTTTCCATTGCACACATAGCAATGATGCTTGTATGAAGGAAACATTTAATACCGTTTGTTTTTCTTCAATCAGGTTTGAAAACAGAATGAGGACAAACTTAGGATATGGACGTGTTCCGGTAATATTCTAACAATTCATGCTGGAAATCAAAGATCTTTTTCAATTCTACATAATCATGATGACATGCAGCAATTGCTTCTGCCTCTTCAGGCTATTTACTGTCAATGTCATAAAAGTCAAGTTTGGGATACAGTCCTTTGTAATTTGGATATTCGGGGAGTGAATAAGTATGGAAAATCACCTTTCCTGAGAGATTCATCCCAACCCAGAGTTTTACCCAAGTCAGCTAATCGAACCCCCATGAACAAGTATGTGTCTCTGAAAATGATATTGTTTAGACTTGTAGAATTTTATGACCTTGTGCAATAATATGAGGAATTATTTTCTGATGTTGCAAGGAACTTCGAGCAGCAAATAACATGTCAAAGCAGTATCCGTCGTCTGAAAGCCCCACCACTTTTTTAAACTTAGAAACTTGTTTGAGTATGTGATCAACGAATTCCTCGATGTTATAAAATACAAAATCCCTAATACCTTCTGAATTACCACACAGTACATTTATGGTTTTCGTCATCGATATCTTTACATATATGGCAGCGAGGACTTGCACAAAATTAAATTGGGCTGATGATCATGTTCACCATTTTCATCTGTTTCTAATAAGATTGTGTCAATATCAAGTACTATATACACAAAATCCTATTCCCGTTTAGGTTTTGTTGACTTTACAAAACACGAATGCAACTCATCCACATACATGAAACATATTTTTCAAAATATTCACGACAAACATGTTTAGATTTTCTGTTACGCATATCTATCTTAACACAACACTGAGGACAAAGTTGTACATACTCACATACAGGTTTCCCCTTTTCTTTTGACTTATGGTTATCAAAGCATGATTGATTAGGGAATGTACGACAGTACTTATTACACTGGGTTTTACTTTCATCACTGATTTCCATGTCGGTTTGATACTCTTCACAATACCTACATAATTATTCACAATTATGAAAGCGACGTTCCTTATAGGGGTAAGTCAATAATCACAATAACCATCACTTCCCAGAAATGCTGTAATGGTCTCAATTACATCGTAGTGGTTGTCTTCATATTTTCATCTCTGCTGATGGTCCAACAAACATCTTTACATACTCTCGTGTTTCTGGCATACGTGCATACACTATAATTTGATATTCGCCCCCAAAATACTTTTGAAACTTGTCCACATCTTCAATGCTGCCTCCATTCTTAGTATGACTATATTTGACATTCTCAGCTCGTCCCTGCCCACGAACAGGATCTGTGACGTTTACTTTGATTGCTAGCTTCTCGCCAAACAAAAATGTCTGATTCGAGTTTAAAACATTTTCAATTTTACTCAAGATATCTTCTCCACTAATATGAGCTCGAAATTTAAATGGAATGAATATAGGTTTGTCTAACTCGCAATTCGAAGTTTCTATAGTAAAACTAACCTTTGAATCGGGATCTACATCATGAAGTAAATGATCTGCTGCAAATTGAAATAGATTCTTTACAAACTCCTCAGGATCTTTAATTGATGTTGCTACGGGGCGATTTGTGATTTCTCGTCCATGTAAAGGATAATTAGGATAGGGTTTACGACGTTCACTTACAATTTCAAATTGAGGTCCAGGTCCTTCACCTTACATCATAACTGCCTCATGTTCTTTCTTCCATTGTTCCACAGTAATATTAATCACTTCATTCTCACTGCTCACCGTCTCTATAGCAACTTCATCACTATCCTCCTCTATCATACTAAGTTCGTTATCCTCCCCGTCTTACATTTTACACAACATTATTCATACTGCAGTCACCAACTTCAACCACACTACAGTCACCATTGTCTTCATGACTCCATAACTCCAAAGTAACTTCATTGTATTCTTGTGTATCTAATCCAAAGAATAGTACCGCTTCCTCGGGAATTAGTTCAAGAGGATCGTTGAATAATTCATAAAATACTCCAAGCAAGTTGTTTGCTTTCCATAGTATTGGAAAATCCATGTTCTGCCAGATCTAAAATGCCTTGAGAATTTACACAGGCTTGTAGTACTGGTTTCTTGTCATTCCAGTAATAATACAGCAGGTAATGAAGCAAAAGTTCCTTATCACTTATACGAGGTTGAAATCCCAGCATCTTGTAACAACAGAACTTATTCCAGAATTCAATTACCCTTACAGGATTGTCATAGCTCCTGGATCAGTGAGCAAAGCATCAATAACATTGTACATCTTGTTGGATCGAAAAGCAAAGTTTCTACTCGCAGCAATCAGCAAGACTTCGTCACACGATTTCTTAACATTGGGGGACAGCGAAAGCTTCTTTCTTCGCAACGTACTAATTAGTCGAAACACCTAGTTGATAGAGCACTAGGTAAAGCTTCTTTCTTCGCAACGTAACAGACACGCAAACACGAACTTGATAGGGTGCAGGAGATAATATTCCACAGCTAGATCTTCACACTTCAAAAGCTAGACACAAATAGTGGCATGATGCAAATGCTTACTGATTATATAATGAAAGCTCTGAAGCGAACGAAAACTATCATACATGGATTCCAAGACGGCAAGGGTGGTGAGCAAGTTGAAAAAAATATTAGTTGTTTCACAAATTACTGATATCGCTGATCGGAATGATACCATTCCTCGTTCTGAAATTTTGTTATTCAAAAAAATTGAGCCTAATAAAATTACTTCGAAAACACTAAAGTACAAGTTTCACGGGAAGGACTGGTAAAACTTTCTCGGATAGTCCCAGAGCATCGTTGTCTACAGAATTTCCCATACCAATATTGTTCTTTCATAACATCAGAGCGTTAAGTATACAGGAAAGTGTGTTTCTAACAACTGCCGGCAGCTGAGCTGTTTACCTCCATAAATCATTCATAGAGAAATTCCCGCATTCCATCTTTGCATCCAACTAACAGTTTCCACCCATGTGAACACGAATTCCAACATTTACTAATTTGTAATGTTAAGATTTTAGAGAAAGTTCATTAGTTCCTCAATTTTCCTGTCAGAGGGAGCCAATACCAGCTGTGCCGTACCGAATTTCTTCGCCCTGTCACTTTTCTACCCCCCACCTCTTCGTCTACTCAAGTGCATGAACGAAAAAGTCTTCATGCCTCAGGCCTCATGCAATGTTAGTGGATGTATTGTGTCCGGCCTTTCTTCCTTTTCTTTCTCAGCCCGGCACTTTTCGTTTGCACCCACCCCGTGGTCCACAAAGCCGCACTCAGCAGGAGGAAGGGTCGAAGTTTATATGCTATATTTATACCTACCTATAATTATGAACGCTCTCCTCTTGTACTGTATATGTACGAAAAGACGTCGGAAATACTGAATATTTATTTTCCATCTCCTTCCCAAAAGAATTAAAAGAACAAGTGAAAATCTCTTCTGGTGTAAACATTTCGAAATCTTTCAGAGAAAAAAAGCAAGGAACATTTTTCTTCAGAGGGTGACAAACCCCTACCTTTCCTCCCTCTCATCCAAATCCAACATCATCTGTGAAGTGAAAGTCAGTCAGTCTTTCACTCAAGATGGGTAAACGAAAGAAACAATATTGGAAGCGGTATCGAAAAAATCCTTATTCGCGAAATAGAAGGGTTTTGGTAAAAAGGAATAAAGAAATAAAGCTTGAGAATCAGATATTACAGGTGGAAAATGAAATAGCTGACCCTAGTGTGGAAGAAACTCTGAATATTGAAACTCCGTTACAAACAGAGATGGACAATAATCAATCTCAAGTTAAATCTATTACGGGGAGAAGGTTAATTTTTGTTGGAAAGTTTTTTTTTTTCAGAATTTGAATCCATTGTAAGGAAGCATCAACATGTATGTACAATGGGGAAATTAGTTGTTTGCAAAGAGACGAGAGACGGTCTTCTTAGCACGTTTTATTTTAAAAGTCATCCATGTAATCGTGAATGCAAGATTTCTTCAGATGATTCTGGAGACAGACTAAGTGTAAACAAATCGGCAGTTTGGGGATTCACAGCCATTGGGACAGGTTATTCTCAAATGCTGGAACAGTTTAGTGTTTTGGATATACCAATAATGTCGGACAAGAAATAGGCTAATTTGGAAGAAGAACTTGGCAAGGCAGGTGAACTTTATTTCTATTAGGCTATATATACTAAGCTTGTGTGTAAAGATACGTATAAGAAAACAGGAACGTAGATACGGGGGTCCAGACCCCCTCCAAAGTTCATATTTCTTTTAGTTAGTATCATACTCGTATGTATTGTACATTTCACACCTAGACAGACGTCGGACCCCTTCCCGAAGGTGCTGCACCCCCTGAAACCAAATTTTAGATAGGCCTACGTGCCTGCAAGAAAGTATTTAATTTTCTTTAGGCAACTTTGGCTTGGGTAGGGACATATGCAGAGGAGAAGGGAGTCCGGATCCCTTGAAATTAAATTTTCTTTAAAAAATTGTATGCGTTTTACGTGAATTTTATACCCAGACAGACCTCAAACCCCGTTCGAATGCGCTGGACTCCCCCCGAAACCAACTTCTAGGTACGTGCCTGGCTCAGGCTGAAATGATGCGAGAATTGGTGGAATGAAGTGGGAAGAAACGGGATAACCCCAAGAAAACCAACGTAAATGGTGATTGTCCACCGACATAGCATGAACTGGGATAGAATCGAACCGAAGACCCAAAGAAAGTACGTATTGTGTGCGAGTCAGCATGTCACGAATTACAAGGCAGCAAGCGTAACTAGTGATCCTGTTGGGATAGTGGATACATATTTAGAGAACTACAAAAAACTGAACACTAGAATGCCGTTTTTCTTGTGCAAAACCAAATCCTCATACCTAAAGTTGTATCATTATAGGGTTGCCATTCGTCCCGGAAAATCCGGGACCGTTACGGAATCGAGATCTGCGTCCCGAAAATATTTCTCGGGACGCTTAAATGTCCCGGATTTCAGCGAAGAAGAAAGAAAGGGAATATTATAGTTTGCTTTTTTCACAGAATTAAGTATATAATTATTCTCTTCAACTTCTGAGAATGGCAATTCAAAAGTTGAAAAAAAAACTTGAATACATAAAACATGGATTTAATTAAGTTCACGATTTAACTACTTTGACATTGAACGAAAGGTTTTACTGCTCAATCTTGTTATCTGCACCGAGGTGCCGTAGCTCAGTGGTAAAGTGTAGGCGTTGCATTCGGGAGGTCCTGGGATCGATCTCAGCGACCGACCATCCTGACTGAGGTTTTTCCTGTAACACCAGGCAAATGCCAGGATGGTACCTACAAAATAAGCCCTGGCCGTCAACCTTCCACAATCCTTTTCCCTACCCTATCACGGCCTGAGCCTCAGATGCGTAAGGGCCTTAAAATAAATTCAAATTCATACTACGTGCACCGTTCCAGAACTTTCTTCTCCAGAACTGTCTTTGATGTTCACGCGAGAATAATACACCACAAAGGAAGATGTTGCAATTATACTGTATTTTGCTGTATGACTTTCGTACATTTTCCTAAATAAGGAGCGAGCTTTAGCTACCTTACACAGGAATTTTGTACTGAGTACGTGTTGCAACACCTTTTGCCTTCAATATGATATATTTTATAGTCACGACATACTTGAAAGAAATATCAACAAAATGTTAAGTATCAGTACAAGCAAATATCACTTTTTTTTACTTTACCAAGATGTTGATTTCTTGCACAAATATAGTTTCTTATAAATAATAATAAACCTTTTTGGCTCTCCTAGAAAATTTGAATTTAAAAATTCAATTTCGAGCATTTGTTATTGTTACTACACCCATACTCTGATAAAAATGTTATTATTAATTTTACTCCATAATACTTTAGTTAATATTTCGCTTAGGATTTCATTTATACTGCATGAAATAATAATTATTTACATTGGTTTACTTTTTAGATTATCCACTGCAAGTATCAGTCTACAGGTAAATCAAGGAATATCAGTGGAAATCAGTGAAGCCCGTTTAGGCAGGAATAAAAAAAAATAATAGATTACCGCGCTCACTTTCTGTGCATGTTGTCACGGGTTCAATTCCCGCTTAAGCCCAATGAACGAAGTGCTTCGGAGCAGGGCCTGAAATGGAAATATTCAAGAAAAGGAACTTTTTACCTTTGTTATGCTATTGTCCTTCTCTTGTCTATGATTACCACATTGACAAGACGGAAGAGGAAAGTTCCAGATATTCACGAACTAGAACGGCGTTCGGGTCTGCTCCTGTCCATTTCGAGCCCTGGTTCGGAGCCAATTTTACCAAAATCTGTAGGTCCCATCCTTAGAAGCTCACAGTCCGTTAAGGACGATAACAATTGAATCCAATTCAGGATCTGAAAAATATGACTTCGTAACACAAATCATTATCATCATCAGTGTTTTGCCAAAAGCAACAGGTCTTTCAGGAGACGCAAGCTAAGCCCTCGCTATTCATTGCCATCTTGTGCTTTACTTTTTATCAGAGCATATAATTTATCTTCCTGCTGTCAAGGAGTTTTATTCTTCCTATTTTCTCAAGAATCCTTCAGTATACAATCTCTGCGCAATCTATGTCCTAACCAGTTTCTTCTTTATTGTCTCCGGTATTGTTCATCTCTTGCCTACTCTCTTCAGCAATTTAGATCTACTGTGTCCAGCTATATTTGCCCTTCTTCTCCATGTCCACATTTCAAAGTCTTCCAATTTTCTCTCTTCCTTTTTTCGTAAAATCCACGTTTCTTCTCAAAACAACACACTTAGTCACATCAGCCAAATGCCAGGATAGTACCTACTAACTAAACTGTGGCCGACTACCAGAGCTGAAACGGATCACCGGGTGAAGTTTTGGACCGGGCTGTGATCCGGTTTTAACTCTGGCCCAAAGGCCACAAAAAATGTAAGTCAATTCCATACAACACAATACTTCACACCAGTGCCGTAGTGAGGGTGAGGTGAGTAAGACACCTGCCTCAGGTGCCGAAACTGAGGGGGTGGGGGAAAATCGGGGGCGTCGAAAACTATTATATAAAAGAAAATGCTCCAAATGTACTAAGGGTGAAATAAAAATTTGGCAGATTAAAAAAATAAACG
>JAGDQP010032981.1:0-20950 GCA_022664845.1 Lepisma saccharinum
GTATAGAACTGACAGTAAACTAATTAGTCTGATTGCTTTCGACGCGTTCTTTGTCCCCTTTCTTGTACAACAAAATTATAACAGCATTATTCCAACTTCTGGGTATTTCTCTCTTCCTCAGGTACATTGTGAATAATTTCGCATGTTCATCTTTCATGTTTTCACCTCCCCATTTAAACATCTCTGCTGTGAGTCCATCTTCTCCTGGCGATTTTCCGTTCTTCATCCCTCGAATTACTTTATCCACTTCTTCTTTCATTACATCTGGGACATCTACATCATTTTCTTCTGAGTCTTCATTTCGTAGCTCTTCTTCGGAGTAGTACAATTCACAGTGTGACGCCGATTATCTGAACGCCAATTATCCGAATCCGATTATCTGAACGCCAATTATCCGAACGGGACTGACTTTCTAGAAATAGCTCGAAGTGGCCAAAACATCCAGTCATAATTCACTTCAAGTGAAATAAGTTTTTTAATATGTGAAATTGATTATAATTATCTAATGTATTATTATTATTATTATTATTATTATTATTATTATTAAAAGGAACACTTGCATGTTGAAATCGCACTTCCATAATGTAAAGCAGTCAATAATATTTGTACGATGGGGGACAATTCAAAATAATGTAGTGTCCTTTTCACAAGCAATCACTTTATGTCAAGAAGAAAAAATTGGGATTTATGGATAATCCAAACGAGTTTTCTCAAGCTTATCAATATCACTTCAATATGGCGGACGAAATATCCACTGTATTTGTAACGTTTGGTTTACAGAAGTGGCGGTGGTTCTCTTGTCTATGACAATTTTGAGAACTAAAGCAAAGGGACGAAACTTTCACAAGTCCTAAATTGCAGAAGTCCTAAATTACACAAGTCCTAAATTGCAGAAGTCCTAAATTCCAGAAGTCCTAAATTTCAGAAGTCCTAAAAGACATGAAGCCAGTTCTCTGGATTTTACAGAAGTTCTAAATTGCACAAGTCCTCAAGTTTAGGACTTGTGAAAGTTTTTTTAGGACTTCTGCAATTTAGGACTTCTGTAATTTAGGACTTACGGACGTTACCCCATCGGAGTACACAATTAGTCGAATTTCAGCTTCTAATTTACAGCTTGTATAAAGAAATATACATACCTGCAAAGAAAAATTGTATGGCAACAATTGATATGCTTGATAAAAGATCGAGAGAACTCACATGTTATTAGTAAAAAAATTCAATTAAAGTACAAGGTGTGGCTATTAATTTCCAGGACTGCTCTAATAACACCAGAACAGATGATGTGAAAAACGTACCCTTTTAATGTTTCGAAGTAATCCCCACCTGCCGTAATGCACGTCTGTGCTCGGCTGTATAAATTGTGGAAACAACTTTTAAAGTCCTCTTTCGGAAGGCTCTTCAATGTCGACGTCACGTGCTTCTTGATGTCTTCAACATCCACAAACCGTGTTCCTTTCAGCACAGTTTTGAGTTTTGGGAACAAAAAAAGTCTACGGGGACCAAGTCAGGAGAGTATGGCGGATGATGCAGCTCCGCTACCTCATGCTTGGCCAACAGCCGCTTCACTGGCAACGTAATATGGGGGCGGGCGTTGTCGTGCAACAGAAACCAACTCCCATTCTGTCGAAAACGGGGACGTCCTCTGCGAATTCTTTGTCGGAGTCGGGCAAGAACTTCTGCGTAATACTGTCCTGTAACAGTCGTGCCAGGTGGAACAAATTCATGATGAATAAGTCCTTCACTATCGAAGAAAGCGATTAACATGACTTCGACCTTTGATTTTTGAAATCGAAACCTTTTCTGTTTAGGGGAGCTGGGAGACCGCCATTCTGCGCTCTGTCTCTTGGTTTCAGGGTCGTATTGGTAGCACCACGATTCGTCACCCGTTACTATCGAATCCAGGAAAGCAGGGTCAGCGTTGTCGATGAGTTCACCACAAGTGTCCATTCTGAGTTGGTTTTGTTCATCCGATAAACAGTGCGAACAAATCTGGAACACACCTTGCGTTTCCCTAGGTCTTGCGTCAGAATTTGGCGAACCACCTCTTTGTCGATGTTCAGTTCACTGGCCAGTATTCGAATAGTCAGTCACCGATCCGATGTTACAAGCTCGCGAACTTTCTCAATTGTTTCAGGCGTACGCACGGAAATCGGCCTTCCGGTGTGGGCGTCATTTTCAACACTTTCGCGCCCGTCCCGAAAACGTCCATACCAGTCAAATGTGCGGGAACGGGATAATGCTTGCTCACCATACACTTGCTTCAACATTGCATGTGTTTCTGTCGTACTTTTGCCCAGTTTGAAGCAGAATTTGATGTTCACCCTGTGCTCCATTTCTGCACTTCCACAACACCACTTTACCACTTCGACAACAACACTTCACCAGATACGTTTCCACGCGTCTTTCCCAGCCAAGCTCTTGTTTCCAACTGGCGCGCGCTTCGGGGAGCATGTGCAGATGTACTACCTTCCGGATACCAGCAGCGCCTCTCTCGGGCGATTGGTCGGTTTCGTGCTGTGACGTCAGTCCTGGATATTAATAGCCACACCTTGTATTTTTAAAACACACGCTTTTTAAGCAAAGAAAATGGACAAAAGAGTTTTAAAAAATAATAAATTTATGAATCGGAAAATAAAAGCGTGGGTACTCTTAGATATTATGATTTTATGATAAGGTTGAAATTACAAAAAATGGTGCTTCGATTATAAAATAATAAAAATCTTCTTTCTATGTTCGGTATTCCTCTGCATCCAAACAACTCTTTGCTAATCTCAGGGACTTTTCTTATCCTCTGTGGGTTCGACCGTGAACGTAATTGATGGCCAGCGTGACGATAGAAGACTTGAAGAAAAATTACTCCTTGAGAACTTCCGAGCTATAATAATTATTATCTAAGACCGGTCAGGAGTGTTCACTCCAGCGGTCTGAAGTCACATTAAAACAAGGTATTAAGCGAAAGACATTTAATTACACAGCAAAATGCCATACAGAATGTATTAATACAATTTAAAAAAATCTAAAAACACTCTCTTTTGTAACACATATAACTTATCCGTTTACAAAGAATCGTTTCAAGCTTTACTAAAAATATTTACAACCAACGTCTCACATAAAATAGTATTATACAATAATTATAAAAATTTACACATAAAATTTGTTTCCCAAAAGAAATATTCATAATTTAAAAGTTCATCTTAAATTTAAAGAGCATTTAATCCCTCAATCTATCGATTAATGTCTCATTACTTCTCTCCTGCCTAAACATTCATCCACCAATCACGAGCCCTCTCACAAATAGAGTCCTAAATAACACTGTACCAGCAACAGATCGGTCCATTCCGGACAACAGTGAACACTTTTTGAATTCCGGTGATTCCGGAGATTTTGCGGGATATTTATTAATCCAAAGATCCATGTATAACTAAGCGAGCCCTTAACAGGGAAATATGAGTAACAGTAGCGCTCCTAGTGTCAGGGGAACGCAACACCAAACAAAATCAATCCACAGGACTTCGCGTGGCATGACAGGTTTGGTTCTAACTTGTAAGTCGAATTCGATAAGCATTTTTAAATTTCCCGGTTATATGATAGGCACAGCTCAAATGTTATCATATATCATGGCCTAGTGAAGTTTAGGAGGTTATTCCCCTGTCACGAGAGAGATTGTGATAGCATGACTTACCCTGATTGGCTGCTGTTGTCGTTACATAGCTGACGATTTCCAATGCTAGAAAACAGACAGATTTCTCTAAACGAATAATACTCTTTGCTTAACGACAGTATCTGCCAGTTGCGTCATAAACCATTCTGCCAATGAATATGGAATGCTTTTACCTGTTGTGTCAGCATAAACACAACATATGTTCCATGATATCAGATATCAACTCCATATTTCCCTGCTTGATCTCCAATCGTACTAAAAATCTAAAATTATGATCAAACAACGTTGGATCAAACTATAAAGGTAATACAAACAATTTAGTTAATAAATCAAATGACCTTGTAAACACATTTACACTGTGCACATGCCCCAACCTAACACGTAGTTTAAACATTCAATTTCCCGTTGCAAAATAATATAACATTTCCGCATTAGTTCAGATCATCTGTAATTCATAATATGAGCAGGGTTTTAATAAAATAAACAAGGCTTTAATCAAATATCACATTGCTTTGATAGAAAATAAGCTTGCTAGGCGAAGTTAAATCTCCATTTAAATCACGGCAATTCTTTAGTACGCCGAACCTAATTCAATGAATAAATGCGATGCTTACGCAAACCGAGCGTAATAAAACCTAACAGCTCCTAGTTATGATACAGCAATATTAAAGCAAACTGATTTGCTAATTAGGCAGCTTAAGCATTTCTTATTCAAACCAATCTAATGCAATTTGTAGCTTCGGCTTACGCTGCTCCATTAGAAGGTAAGCAAGAACATATATACACTTTTTAATCCATTTTTCTTTGCTTAAAAAAGCGTGTCTTTTTAAAATCCTTTTTAAATTATTATTTTTTCTATATTAAGAGCTTCGCATCCCCAAATCCTAAAGTGTTCTGCAACCAGTCAAAACGCAACATCATTGCAGGCTAGTATTTATTTTAGGATAAAGAAGTCCATATTAAATAATTAATTTTTAATTAATTAATTACAGTTATCTGGCTTATTCTGTCGTATATTCAATGATTGAATATTGTAATGTCATCGGAAGCAAGCAAGTTTATAAAATTTGAAAGAAATCGGATGATGAAAAGTGAGTTAAAAATCAATTACAAGATTTGTACCAGAGATGATTACAGAGCAAGTTACTATAAAATGTGTAATAAAAAGTGAATTTTTTGGCTGGCAAAGGCTGACCGGTAAACAATTATATAAAAATTGCACTGTTCCTTTTTTGGTTATGTAATTTACATCTAAATCTATAGCACTTCGATCAAACCATGTTTAATATTTAAAAAAGGAAGAAAAATGACCCATTTTTAGAATTTTCTTAAATTTCAAAGACGATGCGCAATAGGAATATTTTTACCCGATTTTAATTTCTTCTTTCTTTCATTTTCTTCTTAGCACCATGGGCCACTTTTCCGCACTATAGCCTCCCGAGAAAGAAATGTTAGTTTTTTCGAACCACCCTTGTATATATCAATTTTACGTAGGTAATTTTGAAATTTTCTCTGAATATCTCCCACAATATCCTTGTAAATGTAACAAAATCAGTGTCAGTACATTCCATTGGAGTTTTCTACTCAGATTTCATGTGCTATGTGCTGGACATTTGAGTGCACTGAATTTTGTCGAGAGTGAAGAAAAGAATTTCATATGAGAACCTTTATCCGCCATTTTGATGACGTCATAACGGGAGTTACCAGAGAATACTTTTAGATAACTTTTTTTGGAAACATATTTCGATTCTGAACTTTCGATTAAAATTGGTTTCAGTCTGTCTCTCGACATTTGCCAGTAACTCGAAAACTAAGCCCGTTTGGAGAGATCGGTTCCGCACCTATGCTAGTTCCAATTGAATCAAACTACGACTTCATTTGAGATAACAACTGAATACATTCACAAAATCGTAATGTGTCATAGTTAGTTCAGAGCCCCTGAAGTACGTTGACCAACATAACATAAACGTGATGCGGATTGCATAGATCCTACTCAAGCAAAGAAATCTAAGGGTGGGTTCAGCAATTTTCGAGCTGGAACCGTAGCTATCATTTTTTAACAGACTAAAAAAGAATGAAACTTTCTCGGTCCTCTTTTAATTTCACTACGTCCGTCTGTCCGTAACGCAGTGTAGACCCTCATCCAAAGCAAGCAGAGGGGAAAATGACTTCAGATTTGAGTTTAAAGAGCTGGTTTGTTTTTCGAGTCTTCAATTACAGAATTTATTTTAGTACGTTGTCATTCAGTAAATCCTAAGTTCATACTGTAAACTTATTCGTGTGCGTTTAAACTCTTCAAATCCTACTTTTGAGTGACTTTCCGCTATTATCAGACGCAAACACTAGTTCTTGTGTAAGAGTAGTCTCTTAACTCATATCAGTCGGATCTAAATGGTTTTAGGGTTGACACGAAAAGACAAATTCTGAAAGTCAATTAGAAGTGACGGTTTCCCTAGCTCTAAACTGGTCATTCAATTTTTACACGTAAACTCACATCGAAAATATAGAGAACTATTTTGTTGACACGGCTCTTAATTGCTAAATTCATAATGACTCGTAGAAGCCAATGGATACAAGTAACATTGTTGAATTAAAGAAAGGAGTTCGTGGTAATCTTTTATATACAACCAGGCAGTGGCGTAACGTTCGGGCTCGCAAGGCCCGCAATGCGGGCGGGCCCAGGTAAAAGAGGGCCCCCGTCCGATTTTCTAGATTTATATTATTTAATACAATTTTAATTTCTAATTTAAGGAGAAATATTGCATGCAAAAGGCACAAACTAAAAACTTGATTGATCCGGAGTCCAGTTTTGTAATGTTAGGGGAATCTCCCATTTGTTAGCAAGGGATGTAGTTAACGACATTGCCCTTTCAACGTCACTGCGATTTTTAACAATTTAGGCTGCTAAGGAAATCAACTTTTTTTTCGTTCTTCTGGAAGATGCCAAAGACGAATTATATGCTGCCACTCGTTATGCGAAAGATTCCGTTATATCGATGGAGTTGTCGGATTGACTTCATATTTGATATATATATATATAGACACCTTACAACCTCTAGAGCATATATATATCCGGTGCAAGGTGGCGCTACGACCGAAAATTACAAAAGTACTCAAATTCGATTTTTTAAGCATTTTTGACATGATCACACCCCTAAGTTTTTTTAGTCATTACCGTATACCCACCTAAAATTTATGAAATATGCAGATATTGGATAGTAAGCGAAATGTTTTGTTATAACAAGCAAAGCGTATACCCACCTAAAAATTTAGCATTGTATCTCTGTATATAACCCGAAATATATGTGACACAAAGCTGTCATATTTTGCACAAAGAAACCTTGGACCTTAGTGTGTCCATATATGACAATTTTATGTCACATATATTTCGGGTTATTAATAAAAGATTTCCTGGAACCTTTTTATTATCATTCGTGAATGTCACTTGTATTGTGCTTGGGGCTCTCGGAGTCGACATGTGATGAAAGCTTTCTTTCTTCTTGTAGTTTTTTGCAGTGACGGACTAGTCCCATAAAAGACTGAATTTTCTGCGATGATGGACTTCTTATCTACATACTTAATTTAAAATGTATGGTAATTCATTAACAGCAACGCGGGATGGGAGCTAAAAACAAGTATTGAAGCCCTTAGCCCTCGTAGAAGCCTTTATACACACACACAACTGTACTTGTTACGTAAGTAGTGAAGAAACGGTACTTAATTTGAAGCTTTATATGCATAGCACGAAGTTTACACCTTAAAACGTATTTTGTGTAGAGATATGAGGTTCGTTGAAAGGACATTGAATTTCCTAAATAAAATGTGATTATTAGCTAGACTAAGAACTTGATGGCGAAACGACAAGAAAAAAAAAAAGAATTATAACATTGCTTAAAAAAAATTCAAAGAAAATATAAATTTGTGCTATAAAGTGGTTTCTCTGCTTGTGATAGTGTAAAGTTACCATGGTTCATTTGGATTCGCTTCAATAGAACGTTGACATCACTTTCGCAAGATCTAGGATTGTCGTCCACGACTGGTCATCTTGACCTAGGTTTGTTTCTTTTCATAATTTTTCCTCAAGCCACACCAGAGAAATGCCAGGATGGTACCTACAAACCAGGATACTTTCAACATCCTCTTCCCTACCCTATCCTGGCCTGAGGTTGAAACTCCTAGAGGTCTTAAATATGTTTGTTTTTTAAATAATAAAAAGAACTATTTAAAGACATACTTTTCTTAAACAATTTGTACCAAAAAGTAAAAAAAAAAGGTTTATGCATGAGGCGCGCTAAAATATTTTTTTTTTTTACTTTTCAGTAGGAATTGTTTAAGAAAAGTATGTCTTTAAAAAGATTTTTAAATTTTTTTTACTCAAATCCTAAAGTGTTCTGCAACCAGTCAAACGCCAAATCGTTGCAGGCTAGTATTTATATGTAATATTAAAAATATATATATATGCTTTTAAAATATATAAATATATATATATAGAAAGAAATATATGAAAATAATCATGAAATAACGTATTATCACCGGACTTACGTCACTGTGCAAAATTTCATCATTGCATAACGTCGGGAAACGAGTTAAATGAAGGTTGCAAGATTTGAGGACACCACGAACCATTGTGAAGTAAAGAAAAGAATCTAATAATAATATACGATCCCAGGGATCTTGAAATCTAAATGTATTTACAAAAAGAGAAAAGAAATAGCTACATTTATAGGCTATAAAAATGTTCCTTAGTTTGTCTAATGTTAGCGTGAACAATACGTGATTTACAAGTAATCAAGGGAAATCTTCATACCTTAAAGGCAAATTTACACAAGTAAAGTGTATTAATACCATAATAATGTAAGGGAAACTCTGGCTCAATTCTCGGTCAACTATAATGACCAGAATTTTCTGTCCAATTTTCAGCATGTCTCCAGTCTCTCCACACAAAGAATCGTTGACTTTACGCAAACAAAATCAACATAAAAAAGCTGGTGTAATAGACACCATCCCGAACCGGCAATTGGGAGATCCGGGTTCCAGTCCCGACCATGGCGGCTGGTAATTTTTCTCTGTTAATTTCAATATATGAATATTGTTCTGAATTTGAAGGGAGTCTTTGCATACAAAACACTTGTAGTTTAGCTGGTAAGTCATGGCGTTTTCAAAATAAATTGAAATATATATATATTTCGTTTAATTAAACAGGAAATAGCTTAACACGAATTTGAGTATTGATATTTAATCTTTTAAAAAAATATATGAAACAGCTAACTAATTACACAAAAGAGAAAATATGTTGCAAAATAAAAATAAAGATAGGACCGTGGTAGCTTAGCGGTAGCGCGCTCACCTCTGGTGCGTTTGATTCACGATTTGATCGACTTGTGTCACGTGGGCTTTGTGGTGTAAAAGCACCTTGTGCGTGGGTTTCCTCCCACATTCTTCATACCACCAATTTGCCCACCATGATTCCTTCAGCCTGAGCCAAAGTTGCCTAAATTCAATTCAAAATTCAAAGAATAAAGATTTGTTTTAAAGCGGCAAAGAATGTTACCAATAAATGAAACAATAAAAATTAAAATTGTCTTTGTCCAGTTTAACATCAAATAATTATTCCTAATTCTCACAGCTTTACAGAGAAGACATTTTGTTTAAAGTTTCGAATACTGGTAATTAGTGTCGCACTGAGATAATTAACAATCATTTTTTTTTAAAATCATCCACTCAGTGGAAATTTTAAAATAAAATTAACCAATTAAACTTCGTAGAAATGAGATACTGTATCAGCATTTTAATGGAAAATAAGAGGTCACCAATTTAGAAAGAAGATCAATAATTGTATTCCTAAACCGAGATCTTCTCATTTTTAATTAAAATTGTTTCTCAGTGGACAGAAAATATATTTTATTAATTTCAGGAAACCGTTTTGTCACTGTGTACTTTCCATTCGTACAAATTAAATTGAAATTAATTACGGAAAATAATGTTAATAAAAACAAAAGTACTTACTAGTATAAACTGTAAACGTACAGCTACAGATCTGGAGCTCACAGCAACCCACACTCAACAATTCCAGTCACTTCCTTCCGAATAAGCTTAAGTGACCGAGCGCACTGTCCGCGTTGTAATGTGATAACTTTCGCCAGTCAAGACAGACTTCGTATTGCACGGTAGAGAAAAGATTTTTTTACAAAAATATTAAAGATGGAAAAACAACCTTCACCTTCGTTGACGCAGGTGTAAGAGGAAGGAACCCGACCTATCTCAAAGTTAGTTTAGTCGCTTCGTTTTGATCGCAGCATTGTTTCAAGGCCGACTGTAATGACCATCCTACAACACAAGCGTGGAAATATTCAGGTTACGCAGTGAAGATTCTACTACGTACTTGATTGGCCACTTTCACGGCGGTTTTAACAAGAAAATGCTGTTGCCAAAATTAGTTTTCTTGCAATTGACATGTTTTTTTTTTATCTTTCTTGTATCTTTTCCGCGTGTGTTTTTCCATATCAGTAAAGTAAACAACACTGAGGGGAAGGGGTAACGTGGAAAGGCATGACATAAGTGAAACCAATTTCTTTTCACTCTCGAAATACACTGGTTCGATACCTAGTCACACCTGTAGCATAATAGAACTTTCTAGAAATACCTTTGTAGTTGCTGATGCGGCAACCTAAGCTTGACAGGAGGCTATAGCATAAACCAGTCACTTGTCTAAAGGATGACGTCCTTGAGCGAGCATTCTTCTGAGGTCAGGGAAGGGGAGATAGCAGCCAGGGCCTTTGCCTATGTACCGTACCGACATTCACCTTGAATTTGGCAAAACGCTGGAAAATCTAAGTCAGTTTGGACGGTAGCAGAAGACGAACCTGTGTGTCTCCCTAGTGCCGATACGAAGTCCTCAAGACCTCGAGTAGGTAACTCTTCCGTTTGAATCATTTTTATACCTTGTTTATCTCCAACAAGACCCTAGTATAGCCCACTCGCTTGTTCACTGGTTCAACCTCGCCGGGGCCCATTGAACGGAATGGATCGGAGCCCACTTTAAGAAAAACTGTATATCCCGTTCCCAAAAGCTCACCACCAAGCCGCTGTAGCTCAGTGCTAAAGCGTTGGTGTATCATTCGGGAGGTCCTGGGTTCGATCCCAGCGGCCAACCATCCTGACTGAGGTTTTTCCAGGGTTTTTCCTCAGTCATACCAGGCAAATGCCGATATGGCACCTTCAACATAGGCCCTTGCTGACATCTTTCCGAATCCTTTCCCCTCCCCTGTCCCGGCCTGAGCTTTACATGCTCAAAGGCCGTAAATAAAATTCAAAATTAAATTAAAAGCTCACCAACTCGTATAGGACCTTAATAACTATTCAATCAATGAACAAGGAGTAATGTTCGGTACTTCTGGAGTTTGTTGCTGGAGTTACTGAAATGCTGGACGTGCCAGTTTTACACCTATTAATGTACAGCTCGATTTAAAATTCGGGTTAATGGATTGTAATCAATGTTATTTTGGAGTCCAAATTTGAAAGTAAAACACCTTATATATATAAAAAAAAAATGTTCCTCCGGTAGGGGAAAAGAAAAGTGACTAGGTGAAAACATCGTAAATATTGCAAGTGGTATTCTCCAAGAGAAAAGTTTTCCAGTTGCGTGAAAGCACGCTAGGGTTAGGGTTGATAGCAATTCCAGATTTTCGGAATTCTGTGATCCACTATGTCGGAATATCGGTATTTTGAAATTTCCTTATGGACTTCGAAACTGCTTCTTTTCTCTATTACACAAGACTAGAGTAAAATGTTGTCTTTATTTGTCGCCAGCAGCGTTTCTTTGAGGAAAAATGTTCTGGGGGTATATTTTAAATCTTTAGAGGAGGGGAAAGAGGAGACAGGGCATAATTCTAGTCGAAGAATAAATGAGCTCTTGTTGTTAAAAAAAAATGTTGCTTTTAATTGGGGGTGTTATAAACTCAATCTGGTGGGTTAATACCATCTGTCCCCTTCTAAAAGAAACACTGTTCGCCGGTGCATGAGTTAGTGTTTTAGCTCGCCGTCTTGCAATCATGGGGCCTTGAGTTCGATTCCCGAAGAAAATTTGAAAATCCGGAATGCTAAGTTTTCTGATTTCTGGGATTGACTTCGGACTTCCGAACATCCCTTATATTTGCCTGCCAAATTTCAATTCCAGGTTAATTAATATGCTCAGAGGCTGCATAAAAAGGAGAAAAACCGTAAAGAAATCAAATAGACATTTTTTATAGGCCTATTTCTACTCTGAGGCATTGAACCAAGGTCTGAAATTTGGTAAACAATTAGTTTGTAGTCTTACCTACCCACATAGCAGAGTACATCCCTAGGACGTCCCATTTAGATCCCATTAACGTCAGATTTCTCAAGCTCCCATAGCGATGTCCTAAGGACGTCCGTGGGATAACTCTGTGGGCAATACAAACAGTTCATCCCGTATGGAGGTCCCCTGGATGTCCCCCGGAAAGCCGTGCGGGATTACCTACCTTGAATTTCTATAAATTAAATCGACCTTACTATTATTATTATTTAATTAATTATAACTATACGAAGGATATGCCTTCGTATAGTTATACGAAGGATTAATTATAACTATACGTCCCATGGATGAAAACAGGACTTAAACAGGACGTCCTACGGACGTCCCGATATCCTGCCAGGAGATCCGTCAGATATTCCTGGGACGTCATTTTGCTATGTGGGTACTTGGTATATAACCAGAAAACATCTCGTCTCTAGAACATTCAGTAATATTTCCTTTACAATACAGCCACCATGTTACTTGTTTTTCTTTAGTAATTCTAACATTATGTATTCCTGATGTGTGTGTGTGTGTGTGTGAGAGAGAGAGAGAGAGAGAAACAGACAGACAGACAGAAAGAGAGAGAGGAGGGGAGAGAAAATGGCTGTTCTTTTATTTACAGCTGATAACTCTGGAATATTAGACGTACAGCATTGAAACATAAAAAGATGCATATGCAGAATTGAATCTCGATGTTTAGTAAAGCAGTACCTACGTATATCTTTAATTCAATAAAGCAATTAAAAACCAGCACAGACTTTGTTTCTCTTTGGAACTTTCGTTAATGTCTAAGCTATTTTTACTGATTTATTTTTTATATTCTCTGCCTTTTTGTATCTGTCGTAGATAACTAGAACTTGAACGCTGTTTCTGAGTGACCGGAGAACGTCAGGCTTTGCATTCGGAAGATCATGGGTTCGAATCCCGTAAGTGCCCATCCTTACAATTTATAAAGTATTTTTTCCTGTGCGATTTCCAGGCCAATGTCGGAATTGTACTTTCAAAATCGGTTCTGATTGACTATCCTTCCATATTCTCCTTCAACGATCCTATACTGGCCTGAGTCAAAGATGCCTTAAGAACCATAAATACAATTTTCGTGTAGTTTCGAAAGAACACAGATTATTGTAAAATTGGATATTTATTTCGAATTGAATTTTGTTTAAGACCTTTAGGTAAGGACGCTATTACATTATCGAGTTTGCTGATCAGCTTCGTTGACTATATTTCATCACTAGGCGTCGAGGAAATTTAGTTTTGCCAAATGCTATCCAGCTTGCCCGACCCTTACGATTCTTTGAAATGTATTACGTTTGGATACTTAAAGTGTTTTTGCATCCAAATTCAGGTGAAATTGCTTGTACAACAAACATTTAGACATGTACCCGGTATGCTCTTGGTACTACTGTTTAATTAATAATAACTCTATTCAATTTTATTTTATTGTTTAATTTCCACATGCCTTTTTTTTTTTTTTTTACAGACTTTTCTTTATTTCACAATGGTTTGTGGTGTTCTCAAATCTTGCAACGTTAATTTAACTCACTTCCCGACGTCATACAATGATGAAATTTTGCACAGCGACGGAAGTCGGGTGACAATACAATATTCCATTGTTACTTTCATATATTTCTTCATATTTATATATTTTAAAAGGATATTTTATTATTTTAATATGGACTATTTTATCCTAAAATACATACTAACCGGCAACGATGTTGCGTTTAACGGGTTGCAGAACACCTTAGGGGGTTGCTTACAAAATCAGCTTGAGAAGAAGTATTTCAGCACCGAAATAATTGGAAAAATCTTTAAAAAAACTTCTTTAAAGACATATTTTTCTTAAACAATTCGTACTGAAAAACGAAAATTATTTTGTTTATGTATGACTAAAAAGAAAAGAAAAGTCACTTTACGCATTCTTGAAATGGCGCGCCTCATGCTTTCCTCTTTAATCATGCATAAAAAATAATTTTTGCTTTTTAGAACGAATCTTTTAAGAAAAACATATCTTTATTTTTTTTAATATATTATTTTCTTACATTATAGGCCCTACTTCTGCAAGAAATTTATTTCTAGGATAGATTCTGTCCGGAGAGATTTTGTCGGACAAGTATTTATTCGCAGGAGGAATTCGTTTTATACGTGCCGTAGTGGTGGTGGTGATTTTATTCTAGATTCTATTATGAACATGTTTTGATAGGAAGAAAACATGTGACTGTCTTTTTATGTCCCTTGAAAACAAAGCTATACCAAGAGGAACCTTCTATTCCCGCTCAAGGAGTCCGTTCGTCAGTCCGTATCCAGAAACAAAATCTCAGGAACTACAAGGTGTAGAGAGATGCTTGAGGTGTCATTGCAAACGTCTTGTCTAGACTAGTCTCTGGAACCACTCTGATTAGTGCAGTGGTTCAATGTTGCCAGCCTATTTTCTAAAAATCAATTGTTCAAATTGCTTCCATTCAGTTAGACCTAACTGCGCCAAACTTGGTATAAACATTATTCAACGCAATACAATAACACTGAGTGGGCCTACGTTGCCAAGCAATCCACTTACCAGTGTTACCAGCCCATTTTCTATAAATTATATATATTTTTTAAAATTGCTTCATTATTTTAGTTATAGCAACACCAAACTTTGCATAAAAATTGTTTGACACCATAGGAACATACTGCGGATGTTTCTGCTCCCCATGGAACCCGGTTGTCAGTGTTTCCATCCCATGCTAAAATATATTTCATGAACCATAAGATGTAGATACATGTCTGAGGTGTTGTTCAAAAGGTTTTAGGAAGACTAGTCCAAAGTTTCTGGAATCGTCTTGATTGGTTGCAGTGACTCAGTGTTGCCAGCCCATTTAAAAACAAATGTTCTAATTGTTTCCATTCCGTTAGACCTTGCCACACCGAACTTACTATAAACATTATTATGCTATCAAGGGACCGGGGCCTTTGCAATTGTTAGGGGAATCGCAGCTCTAATTTGTTTTAATTATTACGTCAATAAACTCAAATGTATTATCTGTAATTATAAATACTGTACTTGTAAATTAGACGTTAGTCAAGATTAAATCCTTATGTATTTAAATTTTAATGGATAGCACATGAAAAGATTGTCATGAAGTTTTTTTTTTTCTTTTCGTGTTCTTGTATGGTAATATTTTTCAATAATGAGAGATTTTTGAAAATTATGTTCGTCTTGTATTAATTGTTACGATATCTAATCCCTATTTCATATTTCCACTCATCCTGCCATTTTAATAAATACATTTTTGTTGATCTTCTCACTACAAAATAGAATTGAAAGCCTCTGAATAATTTTATCTACCTTCCATCTATAAATACTTGGACGAATAACACAGCTTCGACATGTCCACTCATTCATACAAGTTAAACCACGTGTGGACAAATATTAGGAAGAAAAAAACATAAACGTTTGTTTCTATAGCCACAGAAACTTTCACTAATCCACATTAAACGTAAACTCAACAGAAGGAATGTTTTTTTTTAATAAAACTAAAAATAAACAACAACGATGAAGCCATGGATAAAGAAACACGGGGGCCGGAAAGAAAGAGGAGAATCTATCTACAACCGTTTAGAAATATCTAAACAAAAAAGGTAAACAGTGAAAATTAATCTCACTTACGAATCAGCTCCTGTTCTTCGTTATCAATACATGTTGCGTTTTCATTCACTGAACATAGTGAAAGTTTTAAAACATGTTTATTATTAGTCCACAAATAAAACAACATAAAAGGAAGACTCGATAAGAATACACTTTAAAATGTTGAGTTATCTTGTGCTCTGTCAGACTATAATTTATTGAAATTTACAATAACGATTTAAAGCATATCTACACTATTAACTTTTACCTTACGCTTGCGGAAAGGTAAAAACCACGTCCTTATTTAAGAATTATTTAAACCAGTGATGCCTAACCTGTGGCCCGCCACATATGTTGCATTTGTTTATTATAAACATGTCGAAACAAGGTTTTTATTTTATTTCTTCGTAATCTATACATGAAATTAACTTTTTCTCAACTGAGAAAAGACAGAATGCAACCCATACTAAGTAATAACATAAATCATACCCAGGGATTCTGCCAGGATTTTCTGTTTGGGGGCGATGTAAAGTCAAAAATTGGGAGGGTGGAAGTGGAATTTTGCACGGTTTCTAATTATATATTTTTTATCGTAAAAACTTTAAAGTTGGGGGTGTTCTCGAAGATTTGGGGGTGTCAGCCCACGGGTGGGGGTGGGGTCTGGCGGAGTCACTAATCACACCGACAGTTATCAAGTCGCTTGATGGAAATAAGTCATCGACGCATACGATTTGTATGCTATTTTTGCCAGACGATGCTTTAGCCCATGAAGATCGTGCTAAATTTTAATGTGGCCGTTGGCAAAACAAGGTTGGGCATCACTGCCCTAAGCCTTGTGTAACTGCGGGAAACCAGAGAAAAATCATTCGGAACGTTTGGTCCTCACGAGTTCATTCGTTCTCTTTGCATTGAGACGTTTCTTATGAAAGTAAAGAACTTGGCCAAGATGGATACACTAGGGATGGATCCGGATCCGCATTACCCGGAATCTACTGGAACCGGGTACCCAGATCCGGATCTTGGAACCGCGGATCCAGATCTGGATCTTGGAACCCAGTACTCAGATCCGGATCTTGGAACCAGGCACACGGATCCAGATTTTGGAACCGAGGATCCGGATCTTGGAATTGGGTACCCGGTTCCTTCAGAACCGGTTTCTTTTAGGGTCAAATTTTCGGTTCCTTCACGATCCGATTCCACCCACCCCTAGGATGAACTATTTAAATTTCCTCCACTGTTTGTTCTGTTTCGTCCAGGAAAAGTGATCCCATTGGTCAATTTCTATGAATATTGGTGTACAATACGAAATTACTTCTTGAGTAGTGATTTTCGACTGAATCAAGTACGTGTGCTTTATGGAAGGGATAATAATAACATTGGATCCGAACCACGTTCGGGTTTAATTCAATCCTAATGTGACCGGTGTTCGGGGATTTTCTCTGGTGCGTCAAGATTTCATCCCCAGTTGTTGATTCCCAATATCATCCCAACCAGGGGAAAGTCTTTGTATTTCTACCCAAACAGGTAGTGGTGAAAACTTATAAGCTACCACTAGTTGAAGAATCGCTCTTCTTAATTTATAAGAAATAGAATACTGCTAGCGACCTGTAGTAAATCCTGTGCGTTTGATCATACTAGGCGAACGCTGTAATGTACCTTGAATAAGAGCAGGGCCGCTCTTGTTGTTAGTTTTGTTAAGTATAATAAATTTTATGAAATGTAAAATGGTCGAAATTGAGCTGTATCTGAAGATTATCAAATAAATAAATAAGCAGAATGCGAGTGCACAAACCAACTTGAAATGTCACGCGCCACTAAAATGTCACGCGTCCCCCTTCCCTCCTAACTACTTTACATTAAGGAACCGCGCTAGGAACTTTAGCGCCCCCAGTTTAACCCGTATTTCAGACATTTATTTACTGCACAGTTTGAAAACTGAAACGCTTCCTAAAAGTCATCAATCGCTGTGAGGCAGAGAAGGGCGTCAACATGAAATCTTCAGAAGCTTCTTTCTGTGCTTGACAATTTTAAAATTGCCTTCAACGAACTACATAAAATCTGTATCATTGTAAAAATAAAAGTTTATAAGTCATTTTGACATAAGTTGTAAATAGAAATGCAAGTCCATATAGAAATGTGTACATATTCGTGTAGACACATACTGGGAGCGAGCGAAAAAATTGTCTCAGACACAGTGACTTTGACAATATTACTTTCATCTTTGCAAAACATTTAACAACGCGTCATGCAACAGGTCAGATTAAATACGATTTTTCTTCCAATATTTCATTAGATCTATAAATATTTTATACTTTTATTATCAACTGAACTTTGAAGTAACTAAATATTAACACATATCAGTTAAAATGTTTCTAATTACAGAGCACAAGCCTACTTTTGAGCACCTCTCTCAAAATCCTATAGAAATCAAATGGCAGGTTTCCTAGGCAACAGTTTGTTTAAAGCCAATATGGCGACCCCCACAATTCTCAGTAGCAGACGACTTTAACAGCGTATATATCTGGTTCTATTTCTCAACCTATAAAACTTTGTCGTTTGAGATGGCGCATGCGCAAACATGAAAAGCCTACTACTGTACGGACTACGTAAACGAATTGTTTTTTTTTTTTTTTAATTGCATGTGTTTTGAGTTTTCATTCTGTGACGGCGAAGTTTTCGAAAGAAATTTTAACTACGAAAGTACAATTAAGACTACCTTTATGGAAAGAGGGTGATGTTTATTTCAGGAGGACAGATTATAACAGACAATTTGAAGAGTGGAAATTTACCGTGGGCTAAGCCTCAAAATCTTCGTTACGCGAAAAATCGTAAAATAAAAGAAATGTAAATACTTTTGGACATTTTTCTTATTACTTAGAGGTCATCTATCTGTTGCCCGTTATACGTAGAACACATTCAACCGAAAATTTTAGAATCTAAGTTATGTTTGTCCAAGCCCATTCAATATATTTCAATTCTTCATTTATAGTATGAAGCTGTAGTTTGCTTAGTAAAAAGACGAAAATATCGAAGGACATCCTCAAATAACCGAAGAAGCTTTACGAATTATTCTGGAGTTGTCTGTAAAAATGATGAACTTCATTGATTGAGTGAATGATCTTATATATTTGTGCACGTTCAAGAATTATGTAAGCACATTTTTAGTCCTTTTAGGTCACTTACTCCTACTTTTAAGCAGGGTTTCCGCCAGGATTTTCAGTTTGGGGGGAGCGTAAAGTCAAAACTGGGAGAGTATAAGTGGGATTTCGCACGGGTTTCTATCGAATTTTAACCAAAATCTTTCCCAAGTGAAGGGTCTTGTCGATAATTTGGGGGTAACACCCCCACAGGAGGGCTGGTGAAATCACTGCTTCTTTTAAACAGAAATAAGCAAATACGTCACACTCTCCGCTTGTGCTTACGTAAGACCTCAAATTTCTGATCGTTATTTCCTAGTCCAAAAAGCTCTTTACATCTTGAAATCAAGTGGATCTTACGTAAGTATTGCTCTGATCCCCTTCCTCATTGTCAGAAAAAAATGGATTCCCCTTCTTGAGTGCTTACGTAGCTAATACTTGAACGACTCTTTCCCCATCAAATTTAAATTTAAATATATTTATTGACTTTAGACATCTATGTCTCAGTCCGGGATAGGGAAGGGAAAAGGATGCGAGAACGAATAGCTTACATTCAAGGCACCATCCCGGCATTTGGCTAGTGTGACAGGAAAATCTTGGAGAAGTGTCAGTCAGGATGGTCGCCCATTATAGCGTACCCAGGACAGGACCTCTCAAATGCGAAGCCAATGCTCTCCCAACTGACCTACAGCTGCTCTGTTTCTGTCCCTCAAGGCAAAATTATATTAGCAACAAATATTTTTCCAGGAACACAGCGTCTCCAACACAGCAAACTTTCTTGAATGATGTCATCTCCTAACTGATATTAACAGAACTTTATCCGAAAAATTATTTATCGCTCGCTTCCGGTATAAACTGGTACATACTGGTAGCATTCGTTCGCTCTGTTGCACGCTACCAGTATGTTCATACTCTTATATTGTAGACATTTTTACCTTATAAAATCGTATATACTTCTTTTACATTTGAATTTATTTTATTTAATTTTAATACCTTTAGGCATCTGAGGCACAGGGCAGGTTAGGTTGGAGAGAGGATTGTGTAAGGTACCTCCCCGGTGTGACTGACGACAATCCTGGGAAAACCTAAGTCAGTACGGTCGGCCATTGGGACCTCCAGGACCTCCTGAACTATAAACCAACGCTCTACCGCTGAGCCACGGCCGCTCGGTAGTGAGAATTGTTTTTGAAATAAGAATTGAAACAACATATCTTTTGCATAACGCTAAAATACGGCGTTCTACGGAAGAAGGACCTATAGGTCTGTGGGGTCTTTTCGCGCAAATCATTTTAAACGAACCACTAGGTTTTATTCAGCAATTCCACTTCTTTTCTTCTTCTTCTTCTTCTTTTGTATTAATGTGCAAAAACTTGGATAAAACGGCGCATCATAACTAAATGAAGGATGCAGGAATAGGAATTTAAAAAAACTAGTTATTGCTAAGGTTTATCATGAGTGGACATATAACACACTAAGATCACGTTAATAAAAATCATTTTTTTTTTATTTTAATGAATATTTCTAAGAAGGAAGTTGTTGGAAAAAATCTATAAAAAATATTTTCCATTAAGGAGGGGGGCGACGCTACCCGCATCCCTTCTTTGGATCCACCAATGGAATATAATGGCCTGGATTTATAATGAACATAACAAGGATTTTTGCACAGATGAGGTTTTTTTTTTTTTTTTTTTTTTTTTTTTTTTTTTTTTTTTTTTTTACAAAATGTGATTAATTTGTTTAAATGTATGCTTTGTGTTCATTGTAAGCTGCCTGTTACACGTTTGAGTGACATTATAATGTTTTTTTTTTAAATAATAAAATGATTGTTTAATTTTTGAAATGTAGACACAAATTAATTTGAAAACATTATCACAGGAAGTCCTACCATAAATATCTGGTGTAGTAAAAAGTAATCCATTATTTTGCCAATAGATGGCTTCAGTGATCTGTATCTCGCGTTGTATAATTCCGATCGGGTTCAACGAGATGGCGTTCAAACGATGAGATTGCGTACTACAAACACTGTTCAGATAGTTGTCATGAGTTGACTCCGTGTTGTGTGAGCGCGCGTCAAAATGGACACTAGCAAAGAGAAAATAAGCTATATTTTACAGTTTTTCTGCGATAAAGGCGAAAACGCAAGCCAGGCGGCTGCAAATGTGAATAGTGTTTATGGTCCTGATACTGTAACAGCCAATCACGCGCAATTTTGGTTTCGTCGATTCCGT
>JAGDQP010032982.1:5737-20946 GCA_022664845.1 Lepisma saccharinum
TTGAAAACCTGTTTAATTGCAGTTAAATAACCATTATCGTCATGCTTGGTTAATCGACTTATTTTTGAATAACTAGTTCCAACCCTTTGTGTGATTGAAATACTGCGATTTAGATTATATGACCTTACGTTTTCTATTTGTATATCGTGTATTTTGATCAGCTTAAGAAATTAATCGGTCAGGATGAGCCACATTTCGCATACGAATATTTTCAAGAACGAAAGGAATGTCACTATGAATATGTTAAGTATCTTTAGAAATCCAAACGGAATAAGGAACAGCAACAATACAATTGTTTAGTAGATAATTGGCATTATCATCACAACGCTATTTCGCATTGATTCAAGAATTATTTTAATATACAAAGACCACAGAAAATCTAAAATCCTAGCTATCATATTATAATAATATATTTGGGACACTCTAAAATTATAATAGCAATGGCTGTGTTATTGTTACATACTATTGTGCGGTCATTAGGTCATTAGGACGCGGTAAAGTTACACTGAGATTGGGGCATTTCAACAAATTAAAACATGAATATATTTTTATATTTATTTTCGGGAGAATGGTGTTTTATGTAATACAACGAAAGTAAAATTGTTTGCTCGTGGATATTCTCATAAAATGTATAGTTTTTGGTAGTGTTTCTAATATATAGTTTGCGTAAAATCTTCATCTAACAATTTCATCACCTTCTACACTATTTCGAACTATTTTATACTCTTGTAAATATTTGTTACTTAGCGTAATAACAATCGACAATGATCGTTCGAAATGATAAACGTTCGAAATCCTTCTCTGTTTCGAAAAGTCGAGTTCTAGGGAATTATGAAAGCATTTTTTAATTACAGTATCTCTGTTTGCATCAAATTGCTATTAACTGAACTTCTTAAACCATCTTGTGAACTTTAATAACGGAAACTATATATATATATATATATATATATATGTATATATGGTCTCAAACAATTAAATATATTTTGGTGTCTGCTTGAACCTGAGAAGTCAGCATCCTTACTTCTCATCAAGAGGAGTCACCGTTTAAGCCCCTCGTACACCATCCGCTAAAGATTGAATAAGTCGTTGAACAAGAAATTTGATCAAACTGACGTCACGAATCTTTGACTTCACACAGGAAATCTCTTGAATTTAAATTTTCTCATCCAATACATCATATTTAGAACCTGTCCTATTTTTCTTGAATTCAACGCAGTGATCTACCAATCACATCGCTGGTGACTTGAACACGTGACTACTGTGCTTCCGGAACGCTAAAAATTAAAATGTCGACATGGAGCAGCTTTACATTGTGTAAAGCCCTTGTTTTTTTATGTGAAATAAAGACATGATCAGAAAATTAAAGTAAAATATCTCTATAGGAAATTACATCGCACATTGATGAAGTAAAGTGTACCTGATGTTTCTTCTGTAGTTTTTGTAGAATCACTATTGCAATAGAAATTGATATAGAGGGTCTACTATAATTCCTTATAAAGTTTGTATTGTATTTAGAAGCAGTATGATATTAATATTTTTGAACTGCCATTGAGTTGCTCATAATTTATGTGGAAAGGTCGAGCTCTTCTTATTTGCTGTATGTAGGAAGTTCAAAGCTGCTAAACATAGAAGTATCTGGGTACACTTTACTTTACGGCACGAAAAAATGTAATCTTTTCCAACGTTTGTGGAAGTCTTGTAACTTAAAATATAACAAAGTTTCGAACCATGGAAGTATTAGTGTGAAATAGCGAAAAGTACTTTTAACCACTTGGCTGCTTCCACGTTGGTGAGGTAGCACATTAAACCGTGCGTGAAGTAGCGAAAAGTACTGGGAACTACTTGGTTGCTTCCACGTTGGTAAGCGAGCACATTAGACCATGCATCGCATATGATAAAAAACTAACCTTCCTTAATCCGCCTTTGCTTATTCAACATTGTGGCCATGATTTTTGTAGCAAATCGTGTACCATTCATAATACGACCTAACGCTATTAATATGCCTCCACATCCTTACAGTCTGAATGTACCTTGTCTAATAAACGCTAATAAATCCTCCATATTTGTTATGTAGATCAATTTAAATGCATATTTAGCGAAATAATAATCATATGCTTTTCTTAACACTTTTTGCATTGTCCACTACCGTTATGTGTTCATAGAAGTATCTGCGATGTTTATCTACAAGAGAATGAGTTGTATAGAGCGTACGTGTGGCTCAATACCTGGCTGAATTTCCGGGTCATAAAGTAAAGTTTCTCCATCTATCCAAGTAACTTTGTGTGTGTATTCTCCGTGCACGTACTTTTCCCTCTCCCACCAACAATCTCAAAGACATGTTTATGCACCAAAAATAATAAATTGACACAAAACAAATATTTCTATTATAGTCCTCTTGAAATGACCTCGTATACACGAATGTGATTGCAAGAACTTGTAGAAAGAGCGTTAGTACTGGCTGCGATACAGGTTACGGCAGCCAACTAATCTGCCATATTTTTCCGTATGTTAGTTTTATACCACTTACAAATATTTCATACAGGCACTTTGATAATCACCTACCGATGGCTAGCAACTGAAAATCAGTTACGAAGAGCCACATTTCATAATTATTTACGTAAATATGAACTCAGTACATGCAAATATGACGCCATGTGGAGGAATACTAAATGTATCACTGCTTGTTATGAATAACATTATTTGGTACAAAAACCGCGGATATATTGTCGTTGGGCGAAGAGTGGTTAGTTAAAGTGGGTGCAGTTCCGAAGCTGGTGGTGCCTTTTTACAAAATGTACAGAAAGAATGATATATTTGTGTGACTTGGAAACATGAGATTGGCGTTAAAAGAAGTGAATAATTATTGCTGTGAGGTGGGAATTGCGGTGTAGGGCGAAGAGTCCTTGACAATAATGTTCATCGCGAATAAACAAGAAAAAAATACCGAACCTGACTTTAACTAACTCCTCTTCGCTCGCTTGAGATACTGTCGGTGTTATTCTGACAAAATATGTATCATGCATAACACGAAGTTTCACGATTAGTGTTCCTCCACATGGAACTATCGTGATCAACTGCAGTGCATATTTAAAGAAATAATAATAAAATATGGATTTTCACTTTGGATTGTTAGTTGTCGCTAGATGTTTATAGAAGTGCGTGTAACCGGAAATATATAAAAACTTATAAGAATTGAAAAGAGTTTTGAATAAAGCAATAAAAAGGTCGATGTTCGAGGTATCACCAACTACGGAACCGCAAACGTTAGATTATTTTTTATTATTATTATTATTAGAAGCGATGCATATCATGTTTAACATTTACTCCATGTGCCCACTTTCAACGTAGAAGGAACAAATCGATTCATGTGCTTTTGGCTCCTTTACTTTGATTTCACACTTCCGCTTAAGTTATCGAATCGTGTACGAGCACCATCCAAACACTTTCAACACTACTAGGATACAACCCATTGATAATTTCAGTTGGATCATGTACGCACTCATCCAACTGCTTGTTCAAGACTTTGATTCTACGTTTATTGAATCGTGTACGAGGGGCTTTAGCAATATATGCAACCTTACTAAATGCATCATAATTAACCATGGTCTGCGCAAAGTCAAGAAATCAATTTATATACCCATTGTTCACTTCTTTTGAGGTATACCGAACTTATAATTACGAATGCTCAAGTTCGCCATCTAGATGCTGGAAAATGTTTTCTAAACGCATGATAAGCATTTCGTAGTTTTCTTATTGTTGGGAAGGTATTATATTAGTTAAATGATCGTACTGAGCTGCCGTCAATCTGTACCTGCTTGTTCGCGTAGAATTCAGGAGGACATGGTTTCTTAGTCACACCAAGCAATTGCTGGGATCGCACTTTCAACATAGACCCTCACCTAAACCTTCCCACATGCTTTTCTTTGCCATATTTCGACATGAGTCTTATATACCTAAAAGTCTTAAATAAATTGCAGATCCAGTTAGACTTTCAAAGACAAATATATGCAAAAATATGAGCAGGTTTTACAGCTTTTTAGCCTTAAACATGTCTTTTATAAATACAAATTTATTTTCAGCAACGTAATACTACAAGTGCTAATTATACTATATTATGTGTATACAGATAATATTGTATAATATTATACAATATTATCTGAAAAACATGTGAAATGGATAATCTTAATTAGAACTATACTTTCAGCTTTTTGCTCCTATATTAGTTTACGCATCGCAAATTACGAAAGAAATGTTTTTTTTTTAATTTTCAGTCACAATTTAGGTGGTTCCGGTATCATTTCTTTTCTAAAATGCTTCTTCAGCACAAATGATTTAACAA
Organism: Lepisma saccharinum; assembly: GCA_022664845.1. Taxonomy (NCBI): domain Eukaryota; kingdom Metazoa; phylum Arthropoda; class Insecta; order Zygentoma; family Lepismatidae; genus Lepisma; species Lepisma saccharinum. The sequence goes on from JAGDQP010032982.1 coordinate 10,077, forward strand.
GTAGCCAGTGCGAGAAGGCAAAGCTCGTTCTACATATTTGCATAAATTCATGAAATTTAAACGAAACGATAGGATATTTTATTATAATATTTTGTTATTGAATATATTTATATTGCGTAGAAAACTACTTCTTACAAATTCTCACATATTATCAATACTTTCCAATTGTTACTACTGTGGTTTTGCATCTTGAATATACTAGGAACACCAGCAGATGCATTGAATATTTATCGATCCATTCACTCACAGCCCTACGTAGCAGATATGAATTGGCAATGCCAATTAGTGAGATGTACAGTGAACCATCTCTTAGAATCGATTCCACAAAAAGTGAATTATTTTTTCAAACTGGTGTAATGTCAGATGAAGTTACTGACAATTCTGATTGCGTATTTCCAGCTGTCCAACACACGGCAAAATCACTTAACCTGAACGACAAACAACATTATCACAAGAGAAATACTGGATATAACAGGCTTTTGTTAAATTATTCAAGTACAAGAACATATAAGTGTGACCGCCGTTGTAAGTCATTTACTCGAAAAAGAATTTTAAACGAGCTTATGCTAATACAGCTAAGTTTAAAAGAATATTCATGTGACCATTGTGGTAAGTCATTTGCTCGAAAAAGTATTCTAAGCGATCATATACTAATACATTCAGGTTTAAGAGAATATTCCTGTGATCACTGTGCTAAGTCATTTGCAGAAAAAAGTACCCTAAACAGGCATTTGATAGTTCACTCAAGTACAATAAAATATATATGTGACCATTGTGGGAAGCCATTTACTCATAAATGTGTTCTCAACAGGCATCTGCTAACACACACTCAGGTTTAAGAGAATATTCCTGTGATCACTGTGCTAAGTCATTTGCTCAAAAAAGTACCCTAAACAGGCATTTGATAGTTCACTCAAGTATAAGGAAATATATATGTGACCACTGTGGGATGTCATTTGCTCGAAAAAGTTATCTAAGCTCGCATTTGATAATTCATTCTAGTATAAGACAATATACCTGTGACTACTATGGTAAGTCATTTGTTCGAAAGAGTCATCTGAACATGCATTTGCTAGTTCACTTAGATATCAGAAAATATACGTGTGGTCACTGTGGTAAGACATTTGCTCATAAAAGCCATCTAAACATGCATGTGGTAGTTCACTCAGGTTTAAGAGAATATACCTCTGACCATTGTGGTAAGACATTTGCTCATAAAAGCCATCTAAACACGCATGTGGTAGTTCACTCAGGTTTAAGAGAATATACCTGTGACCATTGTGGTAAGTCCTTTGGTCACAAAAGTACTCTAAACACGCATTTAATAGTTCACTCAAGTATAAGAAAATATACAGTATATGTGACCACTGTGGGAAGTCATTTGCTCGAAAAGGTGATCTAAACAGGCATTTGCTAACACACTAAGGTTTAAAAATATTCATGTCGCCACTGTGTTAAGTCATTTAGAGAAAATTGTAATCTAACGATGGATTTTAAAATTAATTTATGTATGGTATTATAGACCTGTTCTCAGTTGTAAACCATTTGGTGGAAAGGTCACCTTAATGAATATTTGCTATCTCAAGACATATTGAACCTGTGGTGGCTCAGTGATAGAACGATCATCTCTACTGCGTGAGGTCGTCGGTTCGATGCCTGCTAATGCCATGTGGGTTTCGTGGTAAACGAACAGCACGCTTGTAGTTTTTTGTCGGGATTCTCCCGTTCACTCCCACTACTTTAATTACACCAAATCATCCTGACTGCTCGGTTCCAAGAATGGGATCTGGTTCCACAGCTTTAATCTCTGTCCCTACTCCATGCTTTAGTTCCCCAGTTCTAAGTAAGAGTAGAGAGCGGAAATTCTTTTAAATGTCATCATTTTCCTGAAAGTTTAGAGAACGATGCCCTCCAACATGGATTACTGAAAATAAGTCGACTGTAATTAATCTTGTTGAAATCACATATTTGCTAGCTAAACAAAATGATATCAAAGTCAAACGCAATTTGCACGGACTTTTGGGACCCTTTGAGATGATTGATCACTATATCTTACTCAGCAGGCTTGTTACTTTCAAATTATCAAAAAACTTCGTCAGTTTATAGCATCTTATTGATGAAAGAGTAAAAGCGTGTTCTTATATAAAAAGAAGTAATTGACGAACATGTTGTAAGTTCCGGAGTGCCACAGGGATTGGACCTTGGACGACTTTTTCTTTCCTTATTTGCAAATCACTTTTCTGCTGTTATAACATATTCAAATAAACATTAGTTTGCGTATGTTTTTAAAGATATTGCAGTATTCCATGCGAATCAAACGCGGTCTCATTACAAAGTGATATTAATACAGTTTACAACAGGTACATAATAATAAACATGCTATTATTAAATATTTAACAATGTAGTATAATCCCTTATTAAAAAAAACGAGATGTTTGACATTCAAAAACAATATGAATGACCCTCCGATAGTTCTAATTGGTTCTCTTACTGATCGTGTTGTAACTTATAAATCTAACCTGTTATTCAACATGCACATATGCCGTGCTTTTAGCGAAGCTTTCAATAACCTTGAGCTTGTAATGAGACTAGCAAGCATTTTCTGAAATATTGCTGTCCTAGACAATTGTATACAGCGTACATTAGATCGAAGTTAGAATAGCCTGCAATAATATGGTATCCTAGGAGAACTCTCGGTAAATTTAAATTGCACAACATCAATTTTTACGATTTTTGATACAAAGAAAGAAGAATATATCCTGTGTGAAAAGTAAAGGCACATCTTAAACATTTTCTTTTTTAAATCAGAAGAGTTAATGTTCTCAACTTTCGTACCCATACCTTTGCACAGTAAAATCTATTCACATATCCTATTTAATGAATGTCATTTGCATGTATTGCATACAGCACATGGACCGCGAAATGCTGTGTTTTACATCTCGACCTAAAGGTCCAAAGCAATAAACATATCGCCTATTAGGAAAATGTGATAATTATATTCTTAAAGAATGTCTTGCGACTGGTATATTTAATATAAATGTAAGCAAATTCCTTTTTTCTATAAAAATAATAAATATTGTATGCGGAATGTGTCACCCCGCAATTCCAGATATGCATATTACATTTATGTATGTATGTTGAACACCACAATCAGGTATTTACCCTCTTTTCTTCAATACATATATAATAAAAATTATTTCATCCTAAACTGACATTTTGGAACTAATGACATCTTGACAACTGAAGTGACTAGTATGGCATATTAAACGAAATGTTTGAGGTTTTAAATTTAAATATTGTGAACATTGTGATAAATCTGGTATTTGGCTTAGATCTAGGTACTAGCAAGACATTCGCTCGGCGAATCAAGCAGTTAACAATTATGTTGTGAATTCAATATTTAAAACGCAAATTGGAATTAAGAATTTAGATTCTTTCCGTTGCGTTACTGCTTTAGTAAGGAGCATACTGAAGACAACTTGGTAGCAAAGCTTTCCTTCTTCTCTATACTGAGACTTGGATTTCTATTGGATGTTTACTTGATGGTTACTATCTGTACGTTCGATGATGGACTTACCTACTTCGATGATATGATGAATGTCAGGTTTTCATAGTTTTCTTCATATGCTTGTAGTTTACGGAGAATCCAGTTTACCAATCACAAAACTCGTTTTTATAGCCAATTAGGAATCACTTCGATGGTTTTCAGCCAATCAGAGAAGATGGACAGAGGTTGCACACTTGCGAAATATAGCTGATGCTACAAAATATCAATGATCCTACAAGAGAGGGTTTGAGTGTGTGATACCTGATATTTCGCTGACGAATCGCCGAATTTACGTTTACGCAATTCACGAAACTCATGATTTTGTGCCTTGATATTTTTCTTCCTATTCTTTCACGAAATAAGCATATTTCCCAGTTACTGATTTCTGCTTATGTAATGCTTGATTTGTATTCACACAAGTGTGCAATTTCTTGCAACAGGCAACCTTATGATTTATTGTCCTTGAATGCACGAGATAAGTGAATTTATCCGATTACAATATGCTGTCTTATACATACATGTTGGTCTCTTGTTTAAATTAAATTAAGGAAGAATGTATTAAAATATACATTTCTGTGCTTTCGGTTTTGAGTATTACGTTAGTGAAACAATAATCAGAAATCGTTGTGGAACTGATCTATGTCACACTATTGTAGTAAACATGTTAGTATATGACGAAGATAGTAGTTATCAATGAGTAAGTTTGTCAAATGTAGTACAGGTTTAATGGTCTTTCAGAGGCAGGGGCACAACATAAATTGTCCTGTTCCATATTGCAAATCATTGTCATGGATGAAACTGGTTAAAATATCACAACGCGAAATGCCTAGTTCCAAATCTGGAGGAACTGGAAGGTTTTGATTAAAGTTCGGTTACTGAAATTTCGCTGAGGTATATTTTCCGAAGTCTGGGTACTGAAGTGGCAACAAGACATCCTGGATGTTGTCTGTTGTATATGTTGACCTTACGATGTTCTCCGAATTAGCCATAAAATAAGTTCAAGGTATGTGTTCATGGGTGGATAGGAAAAGGTAGAGAAGAGATTGGTAGCTATTTGGCTTAACAAAATGTTCAAGTAGTAACCATTTACTCTAATTATAAAATACAAGAGGGGTTTGTTAGAGATAAATGATATCGAATGATAGTAAGCATGTGTAATCAATGAAGAGTGGAAAAAAGAGTGGTTGAGATTATTTAATTCCTCAGTTGATATATATATATTTAACTATGTGATTGTAGTTGGATCCAAATTTATGTCGCACTGTAAAACTATTCTAATGTAACTATCATATAAAATAAACAGCTATCCAAATTGATGGGCATATTCAATGACTGCACTGAGGTACTGTCTCAATCTTCTGACAATAGTAACCCAAGTGTCTATGATACTCAACAACTGCTAATTAACAGGTAAAAAAATGTTTGAATGATACTATTACGTAATGTCTAGTCAAATATGGTGTGATTACTTACATATATTGATCATAAATGTAGTAGTTCACTGAGTTATGCGAACAATACGCAAAATGATGTTAAGTTTCATTGAAAGGCTAAATATCATCAAATGAGGGGAATTAGATGAAAGTACTAATGCACTACTACTGTCACAAGCGTTGCACAAAACCGAACTTAGGTACTGTCGGCATTTTAAAACAATGCTGTCTTTAATCGACTGGAATATTCGTTGTATAAGGTTTGCACTCAAACACGGAGTTGCTTATTAGTGTACTCATGATATAGAACAACACTTATGGTTTAATATTCGTGATAGCGAACTTGAATTACTTATTGTTTCCTGACAAAATGAAAGAATTTTCGAATAACTGGGGAGGGGGAATTTGAAATGCTCCAGAACTTCAACAATTGCGTGTTTGAAGACATCAATAAATAATCGAACTGATAACGAACACGGAAATTCAAACACAAGACAATGACAGCAGAATAAAAAAAACTAACATCAAAAATGTTTATCTAGAGCACATCGCAAGGACGGGTCTGAATTTTAAAAAGTCTGCTTTCTCGACGTTTATCGAGATTTGGATTAAAAGAAAGAGAACTTCAAAATATATTACACTTTTTGTTTGTTTATTAAAATATACTGAAAGAACGTTAAGTCAAAAAATAACTAAAATTCCGATAAGAAGATATATTACTAGTTTTGCTTTACAGGGAAAGAGATAATTGATTGTGTAATTAACTGACGATTAAAAGTTTTGTGCAAAATGAGTAACGCTTCGTTTTATTTGACGTGAAGAGGCAAGAGAAAGAAAATATATTTAAATAACTGTTGAAGGTCGTGTATGCTTTATCTCGAGTACAAGAGTTTACCTTAGAAAAAATGTGCAACTCTTGCAAAAACCGTTCAACGGTAACACATGCTAATGTAGTTCGAGTTCGTGGAACATTCATGCTGGCATAAAAGTTTGAATCAACTAACTGAGGGAGTGTGATGATTTGAAGACATTGTTTATATTGATGGCCATCATCAATATAATGTTCTAATTTTAGATATGCGTATTTTGAGTACAAAAGAATATGAGAAAATAAAAAGGAAAATGTATATATTCTCAATTGATATGTAGACTGTTTGTGTGGTTACTTTTCATATGTACGTTCTTCTGTAACTTGTGAACTTCGCTTGAATAACTGGTTGCGGTATATTAGGATATAGAAGTATGCTATAAATATCGTGTTCACAATATTGACTATTGAGACTGTTGTTAGTATCCCTAATTGGTTCATATTTTATGAAGGAACTCGAACAAAATAATTTGACCAATTTTCTGCTATTTTATCTAACCGGTCGTCAATTTGTGGAAAACAATTTTGTTTGTAGAATGTAATAAAAATTCGGGTAAGTTATCCAGATTTGCTAAGACAGTTATGTTGGACTACAATGTTTGTTTCTTTTCAATGACTACATCTTGTAGTAAAACAGATTCAAAACCTGAATATCAATGATCTGTATGAAAAGGATTTAGCAAAGCTAGATTCAGTAGATTGTGAATATAAGTAGATTCGAAATCTACTGAATCTACCTTTGCTAAATCCTTTTCTTATTGAAAGCTGAACGGCTAAAAATTTCATAATCGCTTGTTATTGAGGCACTAGTGAAATCAATGATTATCTCATTTAATGGAATATACAGGATGTAACTTAATTAATGTAACAAACGTCGGGAAGATATTCCCAACACCGACACAAGCAAAAAGGGTCCCATGAACATATAAGATATTGGACATATTCCCCGAGTTAGCGAGAGCCGAAAGCGTGCGAACAGTAAGTTCGAAGCGGTGGATAGCGAAGTGCAGAGAGGCACGAACGTACGCTCGTCGGGCACATCATAGTAGATGTTGAAAATGTCCGCCATTTATAGTAATGCATGCATGACAACACTGGATCGTGGATTGGTGAACGCGTTCGAAGATACCTGGGTTATGACGAATAGTTGCACAGGCGTTATGGATAAGCTTTTCCAAGGTGTTGAAAGGAGGGACCCACATATATAAATCGAGTGGACTCAGGTCGAGAGACCGGGCAGGCCAATCCACTGGACCGCCACGCTCGATCCAACGCCTTGGGAAGTTGTTGCTTAACCACCGGCGGATATCCATATTGAAGTTCGCGGGAGCCACATCATGGATGTCCCACATGTTGCGAGGAATCGCTAGGGGAACATTTTAGAGTAATTAGGCCAGCGTATTCTACAGGAAGGTCAAATAGTGTGCTTTATTCAGTTTTCGGGACAGCATGTATGGGCCGATCAATTGATCGTGGACAATACCGCACCATGCATTGAGTCCTAATTGTTGTTGATGATGAGTGACAACCGCACCATGGGGATGTGTATCTGCCCAAGTGTGTGTGTGTGTGTTATGCATGCTTCTAACCGTGGCCTTGTCAGTGAACAGTACTGATGCCAGGAACAACATGATGGTAATGACCTGTTTAATGAAGGTTGGAAATCCGCTTCTTTCAGCACTTGTACTTTTTGAAGGGGTTATGGGTACAAGCAATTTTCATGTAACGCACAACACACAGTCATGTGACTAGCGTGCATTTCACTACTAAATTTCCTCGTGCTTGTAGTTGGCTCATTGTCTACAGCTTCTGATACACGTTCGTCCATAACGTATTCGTACACGAAGAGCGCGACCAGCATTCACATGGGCAGGTAGTACGCTCCTTGTCTCACGCACGCGCTGATAAATTGTTGCAAGCATTCTGTATGATAGTTCACGTCTGTTAGGAAGCTGCTCCTGGTAGATTCGTGCTGCTTGACGACCATTGTCATCTGCACGACGGTACATGAATAGCATGTCAGCCTGTTCGCGGTTGGAATAACGCACTATACTTTAGTGCCGCACTGCCACTTGTCGTATTTAATACTCACAGCACAAAGACCGCACTACTGTACTGTCGCGTTTTGTTCACAAGCACCACCTGTGTATGTGTGAACTGAGCAACTATTGAACATCAGCGCCATGTCTACATTTTCATAGACCTCCAGTTCGTAGCTAGATCTCAACAACAAAGGTTGACTAGGTCTTAGTGTTGGGATACATGTAGATAAAACTCTCCATTTGGTCATGTTAAAAATGTCCTATAAACCTTGTATTTTGTCAGTGTTTATAGTCTCAGACCTATGTATGCTGACTAGCGTAATTAAGACCACGCGAGATTTTTTTTACATCTTTATATTGGGTGGTTTGTTCAGGCTATCTCACTACTTAAAAACTACAAAATGTTCCGAATTTGAATTTTCACATGTAATATTCTGAGGATTTTATATTGTGTGGGTATACAATACGAATAGAAAAAAAATATAGAAAAAAATAATCATACCAGAACAAAAGTAATGATGATATTTAAAAAAATGAAGTGGGTAACTTATTCACAGTATTACATAACTTGGGTCGAAAAACTAATGTTGTCAGCAAGAGTGTTTAGTAATAACATGTTAATGCACTCGAACAAGAAATTCTTCCGGGCAGCAATTTGGTAATTTGCTCTGCAATTATCCCTTGGAAAAAAATAATAGACATTCACGCTGCTCAAATATACATATAGTACATTACCAAAATTGAAGCTAAAATTTGGTTGAAAAGAACAATGTGCCGTTAAAAATTGACTACTTTATTTGTAGCATATTTTTTCAATTAAAAGAACGTCAACTAGGGTCGCGGATGAGGATGGGCACGTTCTCCCTTTTGGACTCCGTGAACCGGTCTGCCAACCCACAACCTTTACTGCAAATCGTTGCCTCCTCTCAAGCCAGTACTTCCCACTTCTTAAAATCTGGATTCCAACAACGTTTTCACAAAATTCTTTCTACCCACAAGGATTAAGCCAGTGTTTCAACCATGAAGGAATTAAAATAGGAGACGCCCTAACGTACCCCGACTTCGAAAATAAATTGAAGCCGAAAATGGCCGCCGTCCCGGTTGTATATATCACGGTCCGCCATATTGTGTATGGAATAAAATTGAAAAATTGCATTCACAGACATGCAAATAATAAGATCATTCTTTGTGTTTTTCTGTGAATTTTAAATTAGTAATGAGTTGTGTCGCTTTTGGATGCATAAACAGATACAATAAGAAGAATCCCAATGTCACATTTTACTGGTGAGTGTTAGAGAAAACTTCTGTCGAAATATAAAATGTTGATATAAATTGATGGCATGGAGACAATTAGAAGTGTTTTCCTATGCTTTTCATTAAGCCGTTAATATGTTAATTCGAGAATTTAAATAAAAGGATTACTGTTCTAATTTTTCTCATAGATTTTAAATAATTACAAGAAAACTGACTAAAGAAAATGTCAGGATTATTCATTATATTTAATGCAATTTTGGGATTTTTTTTTTTTTTTGTTATGTAGCTTCCGGTGTTGAGTGCAAGTTTTGGTTAGTCTTTATGTTGAGCTATACAATATTTTATAAGCACTGACATATTATCTGTGTATGTTTGTATTCTTTAACCATAATACCAAACCTTCACGTGTAAATTAACTATGATTACAATTCAATAATGTGATTTATAGGGTGACCTTGCTAATGTTTGAGCAAATAAGGAAAATTTCAACTCTATGCAAAAACTGACGTTTATGTAATAGAAAAAAAATATACGAAACAAACTGTAAGACCATGCAGAATAATTGAAAGTAAACACAGCTCGCATTTATTTCATTTAACACGACAACAGACAAATATATTGCTGAAGGTGTAGTTGCACCAGTAGTTGACCAGTTGTAGTATATCGATAAAGCCCCTTTCCAACAAGAATGGGCATGATCCGATAGACAATTGCATGGCTCAATTTTAAATGCTTTGAAATCAGTGTGACTGATATGTTATTCCAAACACTGAACGCAGTTACGATAGGTCATAGTAAAGAGGTAAATATTTGCTAAGGTCAGATAGCCAGATTCAATGAACCATTGCTCATATGAACTAACTTTATTCCTGTCAATTAAAAAAAAAAAACATTTGTGATCACGAAGGTCAAAGGTTTTCTGCCTTGTTTCTCTGTATAGTTTATTACGCAGGTAATAAGGACTATTTTACTTGTTTGTTACGCCCTAATCTAGAAAATATGCTGGTCAAATTAAAACTGGCGTAAAATAAAATACTGTGTAAAATATTTTTTTTTAAATTTATGCTTGTTTCTTCAGTTGTTTACTCTTTAGAATTCGTACTTAGCCTAAAGTTTACGTATGATACAAAATACCTAGTATACTCAGAAAACGCTTGTGAGTTCTTATTTTTGCATTCATGTTCTGAGTCATTCTCCTGATAACAAAGTCTGTTTTTACATCAACATGCGGTACACATTCACTAGGAGGAAGTCTGGTGCATTATCTTTATTCATGGTCCTGTTCCTTTCATAAAGCTTTAAGTGGAAAGATTTTTTCTCATCGCTAGGTCAGACTAGTTTGAGAATCAGATGCAACCTTGTACATTCTTTGTTAAATTTTTTTAAGGATGTGAACCAAACCCTAATGTGAAATACCACAGTGACTAACGAAGTTTGGAAACATCTCAGTTAGATGCTCGATCGCGGGGATAGAGCTTTCCTCCCGACTGCAGAACGGTCTTTCCACCAGTAAGCCTCATCAGTTCGAATTTAATTGCTGTAACTGCATATAATTGCGTATATGTGTATGTATTTCGCACCTTCGCAAGAAAAGTGACACAAATCGGAAAAGTGTAATTTTACAGGAGAGCAAAAAGTAAGTTTTGAAAATGAGTAATGCTTCGTACTACCACACAAAAATTATAGTACAAGACTGATTTTTTAATTTTTTATATTACTTTAGAAT
>JAGDQP010032983.1:2116-20945 GCA_022664845.1 Lepisma saccharinum
CGATCAGAGCGAAAGTTGAAGATATCATTCCAGCATTTTCCTTGTGTGTGTGTGTGTGTGTGTGGAAACTCTTCTTTCAGGACTCTGGGATTAACCCAAGGACATTACGAAGCTACAGCTGCTTGGTAACGTGCTCTAATTTCACCCTTTGCTTCGGATGACACAGGACACTACGTACTATTGACAAACAAATTGAATTTCACAGTGCAAGCAATATCGGTAGATTTAATTAAGTTTCTCGAGCATGATCGAGAGAGTAAACATAAACAGACATTTGGAAGTTTTAATAACTTTGACGGCTGTCGAAAACGAAACTAATTTATTAAAAAAGATAATAAAATGAATTCTGATGAATAATGAACATCAGTTCCATTTTAAAACTAAGTCTGTTTAATATGCATTGATTATAACCTTAAGTTATTTATGTGCTTGTTGAAACAGAATCCACTAGATTAGGTTGTGTGCTGGTTTTATTTCGATTAGAAGCAGCAATAAAAAAATGCATATGTAAAGATGATTTTTAAAAAGAAGATAAAATACCAACAGCTAATCTTCATTTTTATCTACAGAATTACCGAACGCCATTATTTATTCTTTTCCTCTATTATTTATCCCGGAACTTTGTAATGTTGGTAATATAAGATGTACGTATAGTATATCTTAGAGACGCTATTTGTCCGTCGCCAAGACCGTTTTCAAGTCTTCAAGAAGCGCATTTACCAATGTGGCGTTTCATTGTTACAGCAAGGCAAAGAATTATACCATTGTTCCAAAAATTGTCTTGTGAAAATCGTTTTATTCCATTTCACCAAAAATTGAAAACTGACTTTTTACTGAAAATGTGTTCTATGTTCCGTATATTTTCAATATCTAGTAAAACTTCTGATCAATTCCTGCAGAGAATATGAAAATCTGAGAACTGTTTTATTATATGTCGGCCAAAGTTTGCAGAATAATTCATTCTGTTTTATTCTAAGTCATTGCTTACGCCTAATAACCTGTCCGTAACTACAGTGTTATTCAGTCATTAGACGTTTGTATTTGTATAATTTTATGTTTATTTTATGTCCTTATACAATGAGATTTACTCTACAAAGCACGTGACAAGAGTACATTTTAGAGAAAAAGGTTATGAGAGGAGCTGCTTTGAAATCTGTTGTTGGAAACGTAAGTAATGACTCTAATAAGTTGTGGTTAAATTGTTACCATGTTTGTCAAGCAAAAAATGTCCTTTAAAATGCAGTACTTTGTAGATATAACCAAGAATATTAGGTCTATTATTATGATAATGAAATTTTCAAATACTGTGACCAGATAAAGTGTTTACTTACAGGATGAAGGACGTTTCAAATGATGCTGATGATAATGAAATGGACTTAAGTAGCATTGTTAGCTTGGAAACACTCCATGACCGCATTGTGGACCCTGACTAAGTCTAGAGTGGTAGTAAGGATGATGATGATGACCAGCCCGCTTTCGGAACGGACGTAAACCACAGTGCTGGTGCCGCACACAAAATTCATTTCATACCTCATATATATCAGCCTGCTAGACCTTCTAAGAGCAGCCAGAAGTATACGTCATGTGTGCTTGTTACAGAAGAATATCCTCACTTGGAAGAAATTAATTACACCCTGTGGTTCGACCCTTTTGTACCACAGAATAAAAACAGCTTCATGACTATTGATACATGTTAATTCATGCTTCAGAATAAGAGGGTAAATCAATCTGCCAGGAATTCCAAGAAGTCTAGTCTACTCCAGTGAGCAAGAAGTAGACACGTTCCATCATTGAAAATGCAGTTAAACACAATAAATCTGGAGTCCATTATGTATGATTAGGATTCTTCTTTCCGCATCAATCAACCCAGATGACGTTTAGTTATTCAGCTAAAACCTGGAGGTTTTTTATTTCAAAGGAGTGTCTCAAGGGTACACGTACGTACAAGAATGTTCCGTTTGCTCAATTGTAACACATCTTCTGGGAGCAGGAGTAACTACAGTGAAGTACAAATAAAACAATGACTGACATGCAGTACTGTTAACTGCCGACATCTACCAAACTGGACGATTTACTTTCAACGAGCAGAATAATCTGGCCAAACTAATAATAGCTACTTCAGTATTGTCGAAAGATAAAATCACGGACACCAACAAACGGTTTCGCTGTATGCCACAAACTGATAAAATATTTTACAACATTATTCTCAAGTGAGAGTCATAGAATTTTCTTCATGTTTCTTTGTTTTTCCTTAATATGAACCTTTAGATTTCAATACAAGGTAAGACAAAATACCGTGCGCGTGAGTTTTCTTGGGGTTCCTACTACTTTCTTTATTCCACCTACTCATCCCACCATCATCCATCCGGACTGACCTAAATACCTTAAAACTAAATTCTAAAACAAGACAAGACAGTATTTCTTAGCTTCATTTTGTTTATACTGAAAAGATATTCTGTCCTAAAAATGTGTTTTAGTATCTTTGTAAAATAAAATAATAATGAAAATACGAATTGTGATTTTTAATGCCTGCCTATGTTGCCTGCAAAGACCGACATGCATTTCCCTGCTTATATTCATGAATATTTCCCGCTAGAGATTCTGAATATCATGCACACATTATGACAATACTTTATTTAATACTCAAATACAATGGTGGTTTTGTATGACATAGAATAATTTTCGACACATTAGAAGAATTAACCTGCGTTTCCATAAAATTATTTTACGTCAATTCTTTGTTCCTACAATTTATGTGGAAACTATTCAAGACCGGATTTCATTTTCTTACGAAAATGGTACCACAATGGATGTACTTTCATTTAATATCAGCAATGTTTTATAATTCTGAACGGTTTTGCGACAATCGAAGAAATATACTTAAAATTGCTCTCCTCTAAAAAGAGGGAAGCTGACATAGAATAAAACAATTCTCACGCAACGAGATGTTTTGCTTTCTTCTAAATAATATTTCAGTGACTTTCAGTCCACAAAATTAAATTGTTAATCTAGTATCATAAGACGATCCCCTGGGCAATATGTTGGACGGTGTAGAAGGTAAATCGATGGAAGGTGGATCGTGGATCGCGAAGAGAGTATTTGATGCTTTGGAGGTTGTGTTAGTGAATACACCTCTGAAAGACATCTGACTTGCATGCCTTATCATCTGTTTCTAGGAAGTCTAGATAATTACTAGGTGAGTAATTGCTATGAATCGCTGAGTTGAAAAGAGAAGAACCTGAGAAAATATCATGAGATAATATAATGTGTGGTGCTTGAATGTACACACCAATGGTGCAAGAATACGCTGTAGTAATCTGACATTGTGTAGAAAAAGTTCGTGATAAGTTAAAAAAATGAAGATGCTACGCCATTTCTTTCTTTAATACTCAGAAAGTACTTTCCATACCTTGAGTGTAGGATTGCGTTAATTATACCAAAAACTAAATCAGCTCCGTAATTATTTGCGGTTGCTGACCAGAAAAGAAATTTACGCCCATCCTTAGAAAAGAAATCATGGTTACACCAATGAATTGCGCCGAACGTGTAACAAATTAGGGTACAGAATGGAATTTCGTCAGAGCGTATTTTATTACCCCAAATCACTGATAACAATGTCGATATGTCATTTTCCGGACGTCGACTAATCAGTACTAGGGTGAATCTAAAATCGGCTAGCTCAAAAGCGTGGGTGTAGAGGAAACCTGAAAAGGAATATGGTTTGTAGAAGTATAACCTTAGTTATACGTACGTCTTAATGTGCGTAATCTCTCAAGTAGTTTACTGTGTGAAGTTCCATATAGGACTGGTATCGGAGGGACTATTCATGTAATATCCCGTAAAGGACTAACATCAGAGTGTAGACCTATATATGTAGTGTATAGCTATCAAGAGGAAAAAGACGAAATAAAACAAGAGGAATACAACATGACGATAAGTTTCATGTTACTTTAGTGGTTTGCATTTTCTTCACTTTTATTGATTACTCATCACTGCTTTCATTGTTTCTGTTTTTCATGAAGATTAAGGCATTTTTAAACAAACAAGAGATTGTTTTTCCTCCGTTTCCTCTCTCCAATCCGTGTTTTCATTGCGGCCTTCACTGTCTCGAAATGTCCCTACATCTTATTCACATCAATTTCACTATTATTATCGTTTTTATTCCTATTGAAGTCAGCTAAGATTTCGATTTGGTAATATGTACTTACGCTAGGGGAATGCCGATCAGATATGGGGGTACCTAAAATGGTACGGTGCGGACCAAAACCATTAGTACTACTTTGCAGTTAATAAACGATCTACAAAGGTTAAAGGAAGATAACCCCAAACAGGAATATCACAGCAAACGGATTCAGCTTTACGATTACTACCTGATGTTTAAAATGAATGACTTTGACAAGACTTAGGTATGGGTAGAATTCAGATATGATTATTTTGGATGTTCACCTTTACTGCGAGATCGTACACCTCAAAAATATGTCAAGAAACGGAAAGATGTATATTCTATGTATTTTCCTGGATTAGTATATTATGATGGTGAACTAATCAGCATTCGGTTTTCCGAGCGATGACTGTTTCAGGAAAATACAAAAATATGATTAAGAAAAACTTATAATAAGGACTTCACCTACGAACTATATATAAATCAGGAGTTATTCTCGTGGTGACACGTGACTAAAAAGCACGGAATTAATGTACAAGTGATACAAGAGGTATATGGTGGCACGATCAAGCTAGCATTTGACAAAGTAAATACACTTTCAACAACTCCCGAATTCAGTAACAGAATTTTGGAATATAATAAGTCATTAAGGACAAAACTCTTCAAGAAGTACACAACATTGTGTTTGCGAACGAATATTATCTTATGTTGCAATTCTTACTCGACAGTGTAACACGGGCATAAGAACGTCAGTAGAATATTCTCCCTTGGACTGTTTTTAATTTAATCAGAATTTAATCTGGATCATAAAAGGCTACGAGGCATATTATAAAATCCTTAAGGCCGTACTCGAGCTAAACTTCATAACATGGTATAGGATGTCATAGTAGGCTATACCCTATACTCGGGAGTCTATTTTCCAGCCGCCGTGTCGCATTATCTATGGTGAAGAACACAGGCTTTGTTATAAAAGACTTCGAGCTATCCTGAAGAATATACCACACCTAACATGACATAGTAGACAACACCCTATGGCAAGGGATCTATTTTAAACCGCCGTGTCGCATTTGTTGTGGTTGCTGAATAACGTACCCTACATTTCCAGATCTATACGATACGCAGTGTCGCATTTGATAGTTATATTTTCGTATTTTAATTAAAGGCTACGAAACTCTTTTTTCAACCCTAAAAAAAACTACTTAAAATAGCAGAGATTGCATAGGCTACGGGCCAGCCCCTATTTAACATAGCAGAGATTAACAGAGAGCTCAAGAATTCAGCACAGTACGATTGTCCCCGTCCACACCCAGAGATTACACAGTATTTAACCTAATATAAATAAAAGTGATGCCCTCCAACGACACTACATTCCCAGGGCTATACGATACGCGGAATCGTATCTGGTAGTTATATTTTTTAAAAAGACTACGGAGCTCTTTTTCAACCCTAAAAAGCACTACTTATCATAGCAGAGATTACACAGGATTCAACCCCACATAGTAGAGCAGTGCTACGAAGAATTGTTTAATATAAGCAGAGATTACAACAGTTTCCTATACCTAACCCAAACAACATGGAAGCCCTCCAACACTGTGAAAGGCTACGGCACCTTTTTTAAACCCTATTTAACATAGCACAAATTACACAGGCTAAGGCCCATCCGCTTTTTAATATAGCAGAGATTACACAGGAATATATGCAAATTGCATTATTTAACCCCACATACGCCACCAGGCTAGAACCCTTTCCAGCCCTTTTTAACCTATCAGAGATTATACAGATACATAGGAATATATGTTAGTTAACCCCACATAGTACACCTGTGCACGATAGCAGAGATTTTATAAAAGGCTACGCAGCTATTTTTCAACTATGAAATACTCTACTTAACATAGCTCAAATTACAGAGGCTACGAACATAGCAGCGGAATATGGGCTACTTAACCTAACCCAAATAACAAGGAATAGGAGACTACGAAACAGGCTATAGCAACGATTACATGTCCTCTAGGCCATTTACCCTAGCTCCCATAATAGACCACACAGTGCACGATAGAATAAAGGGGTACGAAGTTCCTTTTCATCCCCCATAGCAGAGATTACAACAGTTTATATACCACACAGTACAAAAGTGCACGATAGTAGAGATTCCAACTATGAATGGGTACGAAGCTGTTTTTGAAACTCTTATTTAACATAGCAGAGATTAAAAAAGAAATATGAAATCAGTTTCCAGCACATCATCAAATTCTGACCACACTCAGAGATGACAACAGTTTATATACTTAAACCACATAATAGACCACACCGTACACCAGTGCACAATAGCATAAAACATTAGGAAGCTAATTTTCAACCCCCAAAAAACACTACTTAACATAGGACACATTACAGAAGCTACGGCCCATTACCTACTTAATATAGCAGAGATTACACAGGAATATATTCTAGTAGACCAGTGCACAATGCTACGAACCCCTATTTAACATAGCAGAGATCACACAGGATTTAACCTAATATACTACACTAATGCACAATAGCAAAAACTCTATAAAAGGTTATAAAGTTCTTTTTCACTGCTTAACATAGCACAAATTACAGAGGCTCAGTTTCCAACACAGTACATAAGCGAAATAGATGCTAGTTAACCTAACCCAAATAACATGGGCTAAGATACTACACAGCAGATCATAGCGGCGATTTCAGGTCCTCTAGGTTACAGAATATGCAGTTACGAGGACTTTTTGGTGTGCTAATATCAAATTTGAAGTCCGTTTCTATACTCTACAGTCACAACCAACGGTCACTACCTGGATCCAAGCTAAACATCAAATATTTAAGTGTGTGTATCACTTAAACGACTAGGTATTGAGATTAGGTTTTCACATTTGGTATGAGGAAATCGAATATTATATGCGATAAAGTGATGACCTCGAAGTCGAAAGTCAAATATTTAGCTGTGTATATCTCGTTAACGGCGAGGCATATTGAGATTCTGTTTTCACATTTGGTATGAGTGCATCGAACAGTATATTCTAACCTCGAGGTCAAAGGTCAAATATTTTACCGTGTATAGATCCTAAACGGGGAGACATATTAAGATTCTGTTTACACAGTGATATGTATTTTAGCGTGCTATTGTCAAATCTGAAGTTAGTTTGCTAACTTCGTCCCCCGTGGTCGTAGAGTTAAGAAACATAATTGAATTTTATTTTAGTCACCGGAATTTTAAATATGAAAATAGATTGATTCTACCTGATGCCGTTTACGAGATATGAAGATTCGATTTTTTGAATTTTATTATTTTTGCACCAGAACTATGGAAACCTCAATTTACGTTATTTGCTCACGGTAATACCGATTCTCAAAACTACTTTCTACTTATTAATTCTTCCAAGATATGGTGGTTCAAAGTTTTTCAAATTTTGACTTTTTAGACGCAAAATTGAGAAAACCAATATTTGTTATTTGGGTTGGTGATACAGAAAATGAAATTTGCTTCTGTTTGCCACCTACTCTTTTCACAGTTCGAATGTTGCTGAATTTTGACATTTTACGTGCAAACAGGAGAACCTCGCATATTATATGCTATTTCGGTCGGTAATGTCGAATTTAGAAACAACTTCTTTCTACCTATTATTGCTTCTAAGATATGGCAGTTCAAATTTTCAATGTTTAGACGCGGAATTGAGAAACTCGCAGCTTATATGTTATTCGTGTTGGTGATGCCGAATGTGAAATTTCCTTCTCTCTACCCCCTACCCTTTCCTAAATATGGTTCTTCAAATTTTGCTTTTCCATTCTCAGGACTTTGATACACTCAAATTATATGTTATTCGGGTCGTTTCCATGATATGACAGTTCGGGGTCGATGATATTTGCTTTTTCCCCAACATAGCAGAGATTACACCTTAGTCTACATTCGTCTCTAGCCAAACGCATAAAACCTTGAATGCGTCTATTATTCCGTAGCTGTCACCAGGCTCCAGGAAAGCGGAGTAATTGTAATAATTACTATATTCACAAGATTCGCAGAACTCATGTAATACTTTTTTGTTCTTTGACGTTCTGTACAGCCTCTCAGCACTATTTTATAGATTATACAGAAAATTACAGGCTACTGTGGTGTGAAGGAGGTATCAAATGTGAAATTCCACGCTATTTCTTCAGATTATACTTCAATGACCAGCCCTCATAATTCATTGGTTATGGATGTACTATATTGTTTCTTTTCACAAATTGTGGTTTCCATAATTATTCGTTTCCTCGGACTATGCTTCAATTTATATAATGTCGTTCGAATGTTGAATTAGATTCGGAGAATATAGCTTATACTGACATTCAAGTACCAAGAGATGGCGGTTCAAATTTTGTTTTTTAGCTCTCAGAACTATGAAAACCTCAAGTTATGTTATTCGGTTTGTTGTCGCTTCCATAATATGGCAGTTCGAATTGATAAACTTGGGGGTCGGTTATGTTTGCTTTTTTTCAACATAGCAGAGATTCCACCTTAGTCTACACTCGTCTCTAGCCAATTGCACAAAACCTTGAATGCATCTATTATTCCGTAGCTGGCACCAGGCTGCAGGGAAGCAAGGTAATTGTAATAACTACTATATTCAAAAGATCCATAAGACTCAAGAGATAATGTTTTTGTTTGTTCTTTGACGACAAGTACACTTCCCTACAGCATCTCAGTTCTATTTTGTGGATTATACAGAAAATAAAGACCAACGTGGTGTTGGAGAAGATATTAAATATGAGCTTCCACGCTATTTCCTCAGATTGTACATTAATAACCAGCTCTTATAATTTAGTGATTATGAATTTACTATATTTTTTCTTTCAACAAATTATTCCGTTGCTGGGAGTATGCCTCATTGAAGATAATGTCGGGTGAATATTGAATTACATTCGGAGAACATTCCTAGCACTGACATTGCACTACCAAAATATGGCAGTTCGCTCCTCAGAACTATGAAACTCACAAATTATATGTTATTCGGGTCGGGACGCTTCGAAGACATGGCGGTTTGCATTGAGATCGGTGATGTTTTGCTTCCATCTTAGTCTACACTCATCTCTAGCCAAATACACAAAATCTTAAATGTGTCTATTTAAAGGGGGCTGCAGAATATAGTGACTAGCAAAATTATTTGTACCGTGTAGATCTTTTCCAGCTACATTTCAGTAAAACATACAAATACTGTGTTAAGGAGAATTCAGCCTAATACCAGATGTTTGTTGTTTTGAATTTCTAAATTATAATGTGTAAGACGCCTTTCGACCCATGTTTGAGTATAGTTGGTGCTTTTGCCATGAAAGTACCACTTTGAAGGGACATATTAAATAAGTTATACAGGTAGAAAAGAGTGTTTCAACTGTAATGTATCATGGAAAAGAATATAATTGGGGAATTTATTGGGTAAAAAGTGACAAACGTGAATACGTCGCCTCGTAAGTAAAGCGTTGCTGTTTGTTATTAGGGAGGGACAATATATATATTTAAAAAATGACATTGGTTAAATAAAAACAGCCAGAAGGGCTTAATTAAGCTCTCGTATATTTTAGGTGTTATTGAAATTAGAAAATGGTCGAAAGCCATATTGAAGAGAGCTTTCTTGGGATGTTAGTGCACAAGTGTATATTAAAAATGTGAGTATTTCACTCTTTGCGAATACATGGAGTCTATATTTAATGTTAATACGTACTTCTAGCATGTATTTCAAGAAGAAAGGGATGAATCTACATATATGGAGGTCGAAAACTGACATTTGAAATACCTTCTAGCCTCTGCATTGTAATTCTGTATACAAGTTTCGGTAGAAAGACTAGCTATATTTGAAGTACTAAGAGTGTAACGAAAGTTAGAAAGGGAAAGTTAAACTGACAAAATGTTATCTATAGCAACTCTTTAACTGTTTCTCACCCCCATAATTTAATTTATACGACATGTCTTTCTTTTCTTAGGTGAAATATTCATGACTAAAACGCTTTGATAGTATTTGTGCATGTATAGATAGAGATATAAAGAGAGGTATGAATGCTTTGCTACTACATGGGAAACTGTTTGTCGATTAATGACATTACCTTTATTTTATATATATACTTACATATTTCCAAAACCAGCTTGGTCACTAGTATGGATAGGATACGAACTGTTCGAGGAGATGAAGTGCAAAAGGCATATTTGAGTTAGCTATGACATGTCGGGGATCCCCTCTCACAAGACCATGGACACTGTCACAGTAGGTAATAATTGGTTGACGAAGCCAAAAAATTGCAGCGAGAACTAAATTGTGACTTTGTCTGATGCAAGTGAACACCTTGTTTTAGTATAATTTCTGATGAGTGTTTTTACAATATTCCCTTTGACTCTAACCATATAAAATATGTGCGTAGAAAATACAGCAACAAATGCTATATCTTTTTTCTAACATGAATATTTACCATACTGTGGGATTATGTCTTTGGCCATTTCTTACCCTAATTGTCTTAATTGTTTCTATATAATTATCGACTACCTTGCAGAGATGACCTACGTATGTATATGAGCTATTTTAAATAAAATACAGCGGCAAATGTGATTCCGTAGCTTTATTATACTGTAGCGTCACGCTAATAGCAAGTAGAGGGCACACTTTCATTCTCTATTTGACTTTCATGCTCTACCAAATACAATGCGTAGAGGACGTACAGCAACAAATACGATCTCAGTTTTAAATCACGTATATTTCAAATACTGAAGTCACGATAATAGCAACTTGAGGACACATTTTCAATCTCTATTTGACTTTTATTCTTTAAAAAATATACATAGAGGGTGTACAGCATCAAATACGATCTCTGCTTAAATCCCGTATAATTCCCATACTGAAGAGTCACACTAATAGCAAGTAGAGGGCACATTTTCATTCTCTATTTGACTTTTATTCTTTACCAAATGCAATACACAAAGGACATTCATCAGCAAATACGATCTCGGTTTTGAATCCCGTATTAGAACTATATAAAACAACCATTTTGCTGTTCCCCTGGCTCCTGTTTTAAAAAAAGGAAGGCTTAAAGAGCGAAACACTATCTTATAAGCAGCATCACTACACGTAGGGCCTGCATGGGACTTTTAAAAAGATCTCGTCGTTGTACATTACATGCGTGTTTAGAATAAATTAAAAAGAGATGCATTGATATAATTGTCAAAGGAAGAGCATGGTGGTGGAAGTGTTCCTGGTGCAACGTCCTTCTCCAAGAGACTAGAATACATGTGATGTCTATTGATTAGTACTATTTAATGTTTTTAAAAGCAAACCTATTACATTTTTAGCTGCAATGTTACAATAGTCTTTTTCTTACCTTGTGTTACTTTTGAAATATGTGTGCGGGTGAATAGTAAAAAGAGAGTACGTGTAGAAGGATATTTCGTCAATGGGACTATATTAATACTTTATGTTCTTGTTTACTTCTTTTCAAGAATTGTTAAAGTAATTTTCTACACTTATCACAAATTATCCAAAAACAAGGTGACAGCACATAATAGACGGGCACCTTTGCAAAAGTACACTCGCAGACAGCCATTGTTGTCTCGTTCACTTGCATCAGACAAAGTCACAATATAGTTCTCGCTGCAATTTTTTGGCTTTGTCAACCAATTATTACCTATTGTGACAGTGTCTATGGTCTTGTGAAAGGGGATCCCCGACATGTCATGGTTAACTCAAATATGCCTTTTGCAGTTTATCTCCTCGAACAGTTCGTATCCTATCCATACTAGTGACCAAGCTGGTTTTGGAAATGTGTAAGTATGTCTATAGAACATAGGTAATGTCATTAACCAACAAACAGTTTCCGTGTAGTTGCATAGAATTCATACCTTCCTTTATATCTCTATATATACATGCACAAATACTATAAAACGTTTTAGTCATGAATATTTCACCTAAGGAAAGAAAGATATATCGTATAAATGGAATTATGGGAGTGCAAAACAGTTCAAGAGTTACTATAGACCACATTTAGTAGGTTTATCTTTCCCATTCTAGCTTTCGTTTCATTCATAGTACTTCAAATAATGCTTGTCTTTCTATCGAAACTTGTATACAGAATTAAAATTCAGAGGTTAGAAGGTATTTCAAATGTCAATTTTTGACTTCCATGTCGGGAGTAAGTAAATTCATCCTTTTCTTCTTGAAATACATACTAAAAGTACATATTGATTTCAAATATTGACCCCATGTAATAAAAAAGCGTGAAATACAAACATTTTCAACATACACTTTTGCAAGCACATTCCCGAGAATGCTCTTTCCAATATGGGATTCGACTATTTTGGAATATCAATAATACCTAAAAATACGAGCTCTTAAATAAGAAGTTTTAACTGTTTTTACTTAAACAATGTCATTTTTCACATTATATATATTGTCCCTCCATAATAACATACAACACGTTTTTGCTAACGAAAGGACATATTCACATTTGTCAGTTATTTTACCCAATATTCCACAATTAATTCTTTTCTATGATACATTACAGTTGAAAGGCTATTTTCTACCTGTATTACATGCTAAATATGTCTCTCCAATGTGATAATTTAATGATAAAGGCACCAATTATACTCAAAACATGGGTCGGAAGACGTCTTACACTTTAATATTTAGCCATTAAAAGCAACAAACATCTGGTATTAGAGTGAATTCTCCTTAAAACAGTATTTGTATGTCTTACTGAAATGCAAGTGGAAAACGTCTCACGTGCCATCGAAAGGGAACATTTTGTTTTTGTTGGCTGTAACAAATATTTTGTACAAACACTACACGGTACAAATAATTTTGCTAGCCACTATATTCTCCAGCCCCCTTTAGTCACATTTAAAGTTTTGTGCATTTGGTTAGAGATGAGTGTAGACTAAGATGGAAGCAAAACATCACCGATCTCAATGCAAAGCGCCATGTCTTGGAAGCGTCCCTACCCAAATAACATATAATTTGCGAGTTTCATAATTCTGGGGAGCGAACTGCCATATTTTGGTAGTGCAATGTCAGTGCTAGGAATGTTCTCCGAATGTATTGACCCGACACTATCCTCATTGAATCATACTCACAGCAAACGAATAATTTGTCGAAAGAAAAAAAATAGTAAATTTACAATCATTAAATTATAAGAGCTGGTTATTAAAGTACAATCTGAGGAAATAGTGTGGAATTTCACATCTAATACCTCCGCTAACACCTCGTTGTTCTTTTAATTTTCTATATAATCTATAAAATATCGCTGAGATGCTGTAGGGAAGTGTACTTGTCGTCAAAGGACAAGCAAAAATATTATCTCTTGAGTTTTATGGATCTTTTGAATATAGTAATTATTACAATTACCTTGCTTCCCTGCAGCCTGGCGCCAGCTACGTAATAATATACGCATTCAAGGTTTTGTGCATTTGGCTAGAGACGAGTGTAGACTAAGGTAGAATCTCTGGCGAAAAGCAAACATAACCGACCGCGAACTGTCATATTTCGGAATCGATACCGACATTTAATTTGTATGTTTCATATTTCTGGGAGCGGAAAACAAAATTTGAACAAACATATTTAGGAAAGGGTAGGTGGTAGATTGAATAAAATTTCACATTTGGCATCACCAAACCAAATAACATAATCTGCGAGTTTATAAATTCTGCGTCTAAAATGTGAAAATTCTGCAAATTCAAACCGCTATACCTTGGAATCGACAGTAGGTAGGGATAGGCAAATACATCATTCTGAATCACAGACACGAATAACATATACGCTGCGAATTTCTCAATTCTGCATCTAAAAATTGAATATTCGAACCGCAATATCTTGGAAGCAATAATAGGTAGAACGAAGTTGTTTTTCCTATTCGCCAATACCTCCCCATAATAACATATAATCTGTAAGTTTCTCATCTCTGCGGCTAAAATGTCAAAATTCAGCAAACGTTTGTTCAGAAGCGAATTTCATATTCTGCAAAACCGACCAAATAACATATAATCTGTGGATTTCTCAAATCTTCGTCTAAAATGGTGAAATTCGACAAAATTCGAAATACCATATCTCGGAAGAAATAATAGGTACAAATAAGTTGTTTTCAGATTTGGTATTACCGTGACAAAATAACGTAAATTGTGGGTTTCATAGTTCTAGCGCCTAAAGAGCTAATTCGATAAATTCGAAATTTCATATCTCGTAAACGGCATCAGGTAGAAACATGCTGTTTTTATATTTACGATTCCCGTGACTAATATAACATGCATTTATAAGGTTCATAACTCTATGACCACGGGAGGCGAAGTTAGCAAACTGACATTAGATTTGACATTAGCACGCTAAAATAGTTATCACTGTGTAAACAAAATCTTAATATGTCTCGCCGTTTACGATCTATACACGGTTAAATATTTGACCTTTGACCTCGAGGTTAGCATATACTATTCGATGCACTCATACCAAATGTGAAAATATAATCTCAATGTGTCTCGCCGTTTAAGTGATATACACACTTAAATATTTAACGTTTATCTTGGGGCCCAGGTAGTGACTGTTAGTTGTGGTTGTATGGTATAGAAACTGACTTCAGATTTGACATTAGCACACCAAAAAGTCCTCGTAACTGCATATTGTGTTAGGTTACCTAGCCTAGAAGACCTGAAGTCGCTGCTATGGTTTGCTGTGTAGTCTCCTAACCCGTGTTATTTGGGTTAGGTTAACTAGTATCTATTTCGCTTATGTACTGTGTTAGAAACTGAGCCTCTGTAATTTGTGCTATGTTAAGCAGTGAAAAAGAACTGTATAACCTTTTATAGAGTTTTTGCTATTGTGCATTAGTGTAGTATATTAGGTTAAATCTTCTGTGATATCTGCTATGTTAAATAGGGGTTCGTAGCATTGTACACTGGTCTACTAGGATATAGTCCTGTGTAATCTCTGCTATATTAAATTGTGGATGGGCCGTAGCATCTGTATTTTGTGCTATGTTAAGTAGGGTTTGAAAAACAGTTTGGTACCCTATAGTGTACTGGTGTTCTGTGTGGTATAGAAACTGTTGTAATTTGTGCTGTGATAGGTTAAATAGCATAGTTTTCTTTTGCAATCTCTGTTATGTTAAAGAATGGTTGCAAAAAAGAGCTTTATTGCATTTCATAGAATTGTTGCTATTGTGCACTAGTGTGCTATGTAAGGGTAAATCCGGTATAATTTGTGCTATGATAAATAGAGAATAGCTCGTAGCCTCTGTATTCTCTGCTATGTTAAGTAGTGTTTTCTGCTAGGTTGAAAAAGAACGTCGCACCCTTTTATTCTATCTTTTTGTGGTGTACTATGTTAGGTTAAATTCTGTATAATCTTTGCTATTTTATGTAGGGGCTGAAAAAGACTTCGTACTCTTTCATAATTGGTAAGGGCTGTCAAAGATATCGATATACCGAAATCGGTTTCGGTATTTTGGAATATTGAAACTTCAGTATCAGTCATACCGATATCGATATACCTAAATACCGAAAATACCGATATACCTTTGATACCGAAATATCAAAATACCAATAACACCGAAAATACCAAAATATCGATATACCGACCCAGCAAAGAAAATGCCGACCCGGACGCCGACCCGACCAACTAGTAGTCGTGGAATTGTCGGCGTCAGGGACGTATTTAGTGGTGGATCCGGGGGGAGTCCGAACCCCCAAACTCACAGTTTCATGGAAAAAAGTATAACTTTAGGTTAATTATACATACTACATTTCATAGCCAAACACACCTTAGACACCCCAGAAGCCCTTGCACCCCACCCAAAACCAAATTCTGGATATGTGCCTGGTCGGCGCAATCCGTAAGTGGCAATTGGTTGTCGGGTCGTTTTCCGAGTCGCCGTCGGTGTCATCGGACCACCTTCAGGGCGACCGCCGGGGTCAGTATAGAGGTGTAACCCCGCCCAAAACCCGTCGTCTGAAGTCTGCTGCTGTTCGGGATTTTTCAAAACCCGACATCGGCCGAGCTTCGCCGACTAAATGCCGATGTCGGGCTTAAGTCTCCTGGCATGCTGGGGGAATACCGAACAGTATCAATATACTTAACAATAACGGAATATTGAAATGCTGAATTCCTCTGAAAATCTGAAAAAAATAATACTAATAACTTATACAGAGGAAGTAGTACGGCAGAGCTGAAATCAGGTGAGTTTTGGTGACCCGCCCTGACCAGGATATACGTAAAAACTTTGTAAACTTTATTTCTACATCGGCTAATCTAGTAACGTTGTACTTCGACCCGTCACAATTCGCCCTTTAGCTGTTAAAATCCACACCCATGCCCCTGCCGGGAATCGAACCCGGGAACTATTAGCTGATGGCCTACCGCCGCAGACCGCTCGGCCACCCGGCCGGCCACCAGGACATACGTGATCCGGTTTAAAACTTGACCCGATTAACCCGGTCTGAGAATAATGAGCTCCAGTTTCGTAATTTTCGTGCTCGGGGGGGATGGTAACTCCTGCAATCTCGGTCTCCCCTGAAACGCAAGGAAATAATCAAATGCTCTACTTTGTTCTCCGGGTGAGTAGACCTAAATTGGGTCACCGTTTCAGGCGGAGGCCCAAACATAGACCCGCTTAAAAACTTGACGTATAATCACAATTATCACAATCCGGATCTGAGTTTCGGATATTCGGATATCTGGGGCATTGACACATCATCATACCCTTTGCTAATTCGTACAGGGTGCCCACAAAATTTGTGAACTTAAATTCATAACTTTTCCTGACCAGATTTTTAATACATTCCTGAATCTCAGACTATCCCATTTTAACTTTTGCAAAATATTTTGTTTTCTTTTACATGCAGCCTCTACCAGCCCCATAGCTGACCATCTCTCACCTGAGTAGCAAATTTTATGATTTTATTACTTATTTTATAATACAATTACAGGAACAAAGTTTTTAGTAAAATGTTTTGCAAAGGTACTGATTAAAATAACCCAAATTTACATTTATTCAGTCATGAACATGTTATGAAAGTCAAGCCAAAGAAAATGCTAACAACTACAACATGCATATGAATAAATTCTATGAATATAAGCAATGAATATTAGACTATTACAATAATTAATCAATATCACCAGAACGAAACAGAAGTTTCAACAATATAAACAGATGTTAGTTTTGCGACTTCCGCAAAAGTTTGATTTTCTGAGAAAGTTTGTCTTGCTCCGTTTCAGATATTTCTCTGTACTCTCCTAAGTGCTATTATTGTATGTTCACATTGGATTTCAATAAGAGCAGAGTTGTTGATAGAGAAACCAACCTCAACTGTAACATTTCCGTGGGAAAATGTGCAACTCGACTTTACCACTTTCCACAGTGATGAGTTTTTTGTTGCCGTTGTTTAAAAGAAGGGAAGCATAGAAATCATCGAGCCTGGTAATTCCATGCTTGCCTGGGAGATATGTTCCAAAGCTTTGTGAAAACGATGTTCTGGCATATCCACATGGATATGAGCCCCTGACGGTAAATTTCCTGACGCAACGGTAGGTTTTGTACTTTTTCCTGACTTTTCCTGATAAATTTTGAAATTCCTGACATTTCCTGATTTTCTCTGCTTGTGGGCAATTTTGGAGGATTTTGGGGGATTTTTTCGACTAGCAAACGATAAGTCTTATTTTGGTTTCATTTACTTTGCATTTTGGAGTATTGTGAGGAGAGAGAGGGAAAACAATCATAGAAAGAGAGAAAAATTGCTGAGTTATACATGAATTGCAAGAGTAGTGCCATTGAAACCAGTCCTATAATAGACTGTTACTAATACATATATTGGAGTGACAAAAGGAAAACAAATAATCGACAACACTTGCTTGTCTCTTCAAACCCCGCCCTCCCCATCTTCAACCGTGACTAGCCTTTGCTCTGAGACGTGTTTATCAGTTACTATGTAACAAAGATTGCACTCTTAGAAGGATAAAAAACATGTTCTACTCTCTTTCCTTTTAAGCATGCAGCAAGATAAGAAATACGAAACTCCTTTTACAGGTTACGTAATTTGCTTTTGAGAAATAAAGCATGTACAGGTATTTTAGAAAAAAAAAATTGGTTAAAAATGTTCCTATCAACTAACTTCAAAAACCAATAACAATCAACTACACAACTATTTCAATAAAATATATTTTTCGAGTTTCAGATACATAGAATTAAATTGGCTTTATTTATGTTAAAATATGGAAGCCCTGGCCAATACCTTCCCCATGCTTTGCATACCTTATCCCGGCCTCTCTCTACTCTTCTCTCTCTCTTTCAGTCTCTCTCTCCCTCCCCGAAAGGGAAGGAAGAAGAAGGAAAGGGAAAGAGAGAGACAAAACTCTCTCTCTCTCTCTCTAACCGAGCCGACTTAGCTCCGTAGTAGAGCATTGGCGTTGGGTTCGGGAGATTTTGAGTTCGATCCTAGCGTTAGACCATCTTGACTGAGGTTTCACACAAGACAAATGCCGGGGTGGCACCTTCAACATAGGCCATGGCCGACACCTTCCCGAATCCTTTCCCCTCCCGTATCCCGGCTAGAGTCTTAGATGCCTAAAGGCCATAAATACAATTCAAAAATTCAATTCTCTCTCTTTCTCTTTTTTTCTTTATTTTTTTCTTTGGCTCGGGCCGGAATGAGGTAGACAG
>JAGDQP010032984.1:0-20942 GCA_022664845.1 Lepisma saccharinum
TCTGTGTGTGTGTGTCCCCTCTGTTGTTTGAGTGTGGCAAAATGATCAATTGTGTTTTCGAGACTAGATGTATTGTGTATTGTTATTCAGGGAAATCCGGAATTTAAAGGTCGTGTCCGGAAAAAGATACACAATACCGGTACATTAAAGTCGCGAATTTAATTAAAAACTGCAATATAAGTTAATATGGACATTTGAAGTAAATTTTATATTTGTTTCACTGTAGCACTCTTGAGCGTTCATAATGAATAACAGCTTAGTTGTGATAATTTAAATCGTAAGTTATTGCATCTTAAGAAATATCATAGCAAGTAGGTTATAACGGCCCAGCATTCGGGTATGAACCTAAAATTGCTACTATTTTTTTTAATTTTGAAAGAGGAAGTTCTTCTTTTTTAATAAAACGCAACTTTAAGATAAATTTACGCCTGAATATTTTTTTCTTAGGTTGACACTCAAATCATCAACAAATAAAGAACCGGGCTTTAGATCTCGGTAAGACCTGTCCCGTATTTCGACTGAGAAAATATGATCAGCATACTTATAATAGACTCCATGTCCACTCTCGTCTCATCTGTTCTTTTAATCTGAATTTGTGTTCGCCGATGTATTGTATAGGTCAGACTTGTGATGGCCGTTGACCGTAGATACCAGAACACTCACAGCTCAGTACATTGTCCACTTTTGGAGCGAGGTATTCGCTCTGGAAATAACTGAAGGTATGATTCAGCATTCGACTAGCGAAACTGAGAATTTGATGTTATTTATAGCCCTTTTGCAAGTTTGGTTCAGTCCGGATAGGGTAGGGTAGAGAATATTAGAAGTAAGTAAGACAGGGCCTAATTTGAAGGTACTATCCAGGCAATTGACTGATGTGTTGAGGAAAACCATGGAAATCTCTGTCAGGATCGGCGGTCTCTCGGATGTTTCCAGAACCTTTCAATTACTAAGTCAACACTATACCAATTGTGCTACAGCCGCTCGGTGGGTAAATCTGAGAAATGCTATTGGAACATCAGATAGATTGGTGGATCTCCGAATTTTAAATCTCAGACAGGTTTTTAGAGATAAACATTTAAAAGTTTGGGAGGAGTGCTCAAGAATTTGGAGGGCTTACTGGCAGAATCCATGAACAAGGAATATTCTATGGACACTTCCCCACTCAAACGGGGAATATACCTGTTTTGTATGGTCGCACTACCCAAGTTCCTTTACGAAGCAATTAGACCTCGGGGGCTAGCATTTTTCTTTGAATATGTCATAGGTAACCCCATGATACCTGTTATGTTAAAATAAGAAAAGGAACCAATGTCCTCCCAGTAAAAAGCATTAACCTATTTGCTTATTTTCAGTTTGAAAGGAATTAAACTCTATGGGTTTATATCACATTTACATAGATACATGCAATTTGATTGGAATAGGGGCGTATGCGCAAACAAAAGTGTATTCGCCATCTTTTAACGTAACACATAGACTTTTGTTCGCGATCGCGCATGCGCCTCAATTAATGAAAATCTAATTTAAATTAATCTTCTCTTATAGAATTTTAAACCAGTTTCTTTACTTCTTTTGTTTAATTTGGGGCATAGATAAATCACAGCAGAGTGAATATACACTATTTACTTTTCAAATGCGCTTTTAAAATATTCATACGCGTAGTTATTTTGTATGACTAACCCATAACACAGTCACACACCATTTATCAACCACAACGCAAGCGGAGAGGGGAAAAAAAGCTTTCCTTGACGGTGTTCTGGAGCGAAGACAACAACGTGTGATCAGAATGCAGGCCAGTGAGGAAATAACATGTGGCAACAGTGTTAATGACGTTTAGATAACCATCCAATGGAGCGACTTTCCCTTCTTGTTCGTAGGCGGGCAAAACGGAACATAGAGGTCGACACTCTCCCTATTATGAGTATAATGATGATTAGAAATGAACGTGGAGATCATAAGGTTCCGATTAAAATTATTGATGTGTTGAAAAGTTATTTCTACAAAGTTCTTAATGTAGGTACACAACCTAGAACAAACAGAGGAATTTGAAATCTATACCGCAGAACCATCGATATCGAAACTAATGAGATCGAGATCGAAATGTCGTAAAGAAATTGAAAATTTTCAAATCACCAGGAATAGACAATATTCCAGTCGAATTAATTAAAGTTGGAGGAACGGCACTAATCAAGAAACTACATACACTGATAAGTGATATATGGAGAAAGGAGGAGCTTCCAAAGGAATGGAAAACCTCAATAATAGTTCCGATTTACAAAAAGGCGATATATCGGACTGTAATAATTAACACGAATCTCGTTACTTCCAACATGTTACAAAGTATTAAGTATTTTTCTGTTAACACGCCTAAGTGTGTACATTGATGAAATAATAGGAGATCACCAATGTGAATTTAGAAGAAATAGATTAATGTTGGACCAGATTTTCGCCTTGAGCCAAATTTTGGAGAAGAAATGGGAATACATGGGACGGTTTACCAGCTATTCATTGATTTTAAGAAAGCGTATGCTTCTATCAATAGGGAAAAGTTATACACTATCCTGGCCGGGGCCCCGCCTTCAACTTCTTTTTTTATTTACATTTTTAATCCGTATGTAAGTATCTACAACATAACAAAAAGAACCACGAAATTCGGGCCTACATCAGAGACACGTCACTGAGTATTCCCACAGACATAGGAAACATAACTGTAGATCTTATTAAGTCCAGAAGGCCCCCAATACCTTACTGGCTCATTCCCGAAGGTTACTGCGATGTACAACAGAAATAGCAATTAGAAAACATAGCACATCCGTCATTTTTCGTTTAATTATGATGATCATTATAGCCTGAATTTACAATAGAGCAAACAGAATGGAGCCCCTTTTCTACATTACAGTAATTGAATTTATGTTATCAGTAGAGCTAGGATAATTACATATCTTGCAGATTGCAAATGTAAATACATATTTAAGGATTTTTAACGTAAAATGAATATTTCATATGCAGGTGCATTATCTTCGAAAATAAATTGATGAGCATATTTCTGTACGCATACCAACACCGAGAATATAATGTATTACTTTACATCTTGTTTGTCTTTTCATTGTATTTTCCTTGTCTTTTCTTTATCATTTCTTTGCCTTTTTTCTTCAATTTTTTTCTGGTTTTTAATATCAACATTGCGATTATTATCAAGAAAATTGAAATTGAAAATATAAAGAACGGTTATTCTGCCGGTAATACTTTATAGTTGAGAAAGTTGGAGTACGTCCCTAGAAGATGAGCATTAATTACGTGTGTTTGAAAATAAGGTTTTGAGAAAAATGTAAGGCCCGAAACGGGAAGACATTACTGGAGAATGGAGGATATTGCATAATGAAGAACTCCACGGACTGTACGATTCACCAGATGTTGTAAAAATAATGAAATCGCGACGACTAAAGTGGGCAGGTCATGTAGCTCGGATGGGGGAAAAACGAGGATTATATTTCATCTTGGTTGGAAGAACATTGGGAAGATCGAGATGCCGGTGGTAGGACAATATTAGAAGAGATCTTCGAGAAGTAGGTGTTCGTGATAAAACTGGCTTGATGTTGCCCAGGATAGAATCCAATGGCGAACGTACTGTGGCGATGAACTTGCGAGTTCCATAAGCCATAGAGTTATTTAGTTAGTTTAATTGTTACTTTATTTTAACCTATGAGACTTTAAAACGGACGAATAAACATAAAAAATATTTCGTTATAATAAATCTACGAACTATTAATCGTGTAAGTGCTCAAGGCAGATGAGAGGTTTCACTAATATAATTTTAATCAATAGGTCTAGGTTTTGAATTCCGGTATTATAACTCTCAGAAGCTCAGACCAGGTTAAGATTCAGCGCAACGCAATCTGATCCGTCACCAGAAGAAGTTTGGGGTTAGGTCAGAACCCCCAACGGTCAGAAACCCCAAAAGTAAAAACGGTCAGGACCCCCACACAAACTGTCAGAATCCCCACACAAACTGTCAGAATCCCCACAAAACCGCAAAAAACACCCAAATGGTCAGAACCCCCAACGCTCAAAAACCCCAAAAGTAAAAACGGTCAGAACCCCCACACAAACGGTCAGAACCCCCACACATATGGTCAGAAACCCCACACAACGGTCAGGAAACTCACAACGGTCAGGAAACTCACACAAACGGTCAGAATCCCCAAATGCGAAAACGGTCAGAACCCCTACACAAATGGTCAGAACGACCACACAAATGGTCAGAATCCCCACACGCATAAACGGTCAAATCTCCTATAAAAACGTTCAGAAAACCAAAACTTGAAGACAGTCAAAAGCCCCACATGACCAATGAGATCGCAACGCAAACGGTGAGAATCCCCACACAAACTGTCAGAGCCCCTCTCGAAGTGCCAGAGCCAACAAAGGCAGAAACTGTTCCCAGAAGTGTTAGATTAAACTGTCGATCGACCCTAAAATTTAGAAAATTATATTTCAAAATAAAATTAACAATGTAATAAATAAAAAGTAAAAATCCAGAAATGATTTTGATATTCAATTTTGGTAAACGTGATATGGGAACACTGACGGCGGCAGATTTCTTCGTTTGTGTGCCATGATAGCGATAAGCAGAACTAGTATTTTCTCGTAGCAGTGATAACAGTATTTGTTATATGTAAATGTTTGTTTAAAATTGCAGCTTAAACCACAGTTTAAAAATAATGTTTTTAACTTGTATTGTGCCCGTGTGACGGTTAAGGCATATTAGTGTGACCGTGCACACCGTTTGAGAATCACTGTTATCATAAAGCTAGTAAACGTTAAACAGGCATCGTACAGGGTTTTTCGGCGATTCAATTGTAACTTTCTGTAGACGTGACGCAGAATTAATTATATTCAAGTGGATACATATATGAAAGCAAAACGGCATATAGATATAAACATTTTACAGAGGACGAAGGTAAACTCCCGATTTAAAAATGCACCATAAATAAAATTAAAATAATTTCTAATTTTAGATTTTTGTGTGAGGTTGGCGCTAAATGAATTACCATAACAGGCAATTAAAACTCATTGACCTACATTGCGTACCACGTAGCTATTAACATGTGTCTATTAAACAAAACACATGTATTTTGCGATTGCAGATCCACTCGTGAAAGGTATACGTAACTCACAATTGAAAATAATCTGTCTATAGCAGTGTTTCTGTAACTGATTTGTAAACCTGTAACAGCTTCCATTAAGAAAGATCACGTCCGACGCATGTAAGGGAATCCCAAGTAAATAATGTACTTATTTATT
The DNA here is from genome assembly GCA_022664845.1 of Lepisma saccharinum. Taxonomy (NCBI): domain Eukaryota; kingdom Metazoa; phylum Arthropoda; class Insecta; order Zygentoma; family Lepismatidae; genus Lepisma; species Lepisma saccharinum. The sequence continues at coordinate 5,302 of JAGDQP010032984.1, forward strand.
TCTTGAATAACATGTTAGAGACATGTATCGTGGATGTTTTCCTTAAGATGTGGAAGGCAACGGAAAGCTACCAGATTACTTTCCCTAGTTTCAAGGCATAATATATAGCTTAATGTTTTATCTCAAGGCAAAATATTCCGGAGGTAAATTATCACCCTATTCAGATCTCCAAGAGGTGGGAGAAGTTTTTGCGCAACGAAAGAATTCGAATGGAGCAGAAAGAAACAAGTACAAAGGTGAGAAGACAAGATTAACAATCCGAAAATGAAACGCCAGGACAATGTTTTGGGAACAGAGAAATGTAAAAACCAGGGAATCAAGCTACACTTCAGGACTTCGTGAAGTATTATGACAAAGAACAGATGAAATTCGAGATGAAGTATATAGTGTTCTTTTCGGGAACAGAAAGAGGAAATTGAAATGGAGTAGGCGTATTCCTTGGAAAGCGTCTAAAAGAAGGCCATGAAAGTAGATTACATCAACGAACGCATGATAATGGAAAGGCTGAAAGGAAGAAGGAAGGACCCGGTTATAATACAGATATATATGTTTATTAAATATCCATAGTAACCGCAGCCATACTATGGACAATTTTAATGTAGTAGCAGGTGAAGGACAAGATGGCGAAACAGTAGGGAATTGAGGGGCTTTGAAGAATAAGCCGAAGAAACCAAAGATTAGTTGACTTTTGTAACGAGCACTTAATGGCGATGGGAAAACCGTGGTTTAAACACCATAAAAGAAGATACATCTGGACACGCCCAGACAACAAAAGGTTTCAGATTGGCTACGTACTAATTCAGGATAAATTTAGAAAATGAAGAAATAGACTCTTCCTTGAGCCGATATTAATTTTTACCATAGTTTGGTTTTAGTTGAAGTACATACAAACCTGAAAAACGTAGGCAGAAGAAATGCAGGAATGAGAAAGCTAGAACTCTAGAAGTTTAAAAACGAAGAGGGGAAAGATATATTTGTGGGAAAGTTCGAAGAAAATTACTCGATTTAGGTAGAAACAGATGGAAGTACGAACGTACAATGGCACTTTATAATCCATTGTTTACTCGCTGTAACAGAAGAAGAAATAGGATACCATCAAGGGAAAGAGATATTAAAAAGAGGTTACAGAATAAATTTTGAAAGTAAGAGAAGCATCACAAAGAAATGTAATAAAATAGAATACTTGGAAATGACATAAATATACGATTTGATGTACAAGGAAGAAGAATGATGGGTTTGAAAGAGATGGAAGCTAATCTGTGTGGTAATTAGAGGACAAAAAATGTACCTCCTTTAGTGATCGGAAAGGTGTGTGGATGGAAAAACATACATGGAAGAACTGTATGGAACGTCCCAACGTCCACATACATTAAATATTGAAGAAGCGAAAGTAAGGTATGGTGATAAAGAGTTCATAATTGTCAGAGGAGAATTTAAGAAGGCTCTTAGGGAGATCTAAAATGGTAAAACAATGACTAGATTGAATTAATTAAAAGTGTAGCATAGAAAGGAGAATGTAACATGTTGTGACTGCAACGAAATTTATGATTCAGGAGAATGACCAAGTTACGTTATAGAAATGGTATTGATTCCACTGAAGAAGAAGAAGAATGCAAGAAGATGTGGAGATTACGGAACCATCAGCCTAACAGCGCACTCAGCGAAGTTTCTTCTACGAATATTAAACACATGATAATACGGTAGGGTGAACGCAGAAATTGAGGAGGAATAGTTTGGATTTTGAATAGGGAAAGGAAGAAGGGACGCTATTGGTTTCTTGTCTCTCGTCCACTTCATTTAATATATATCTAGAAGATGTTGTAAACAGATTCTTGAAAGCAAAAGAGGAGTTTATTTCAGGGGAAGAAAAATAGAATGCATTAGATTTGAGAATAATACAGATCTTCCTACAGAGAATGAGACATCACTTAACAAAATGTTGAGACAACTGCCGAAAACTGTCAATAACATGGAATGAAAATAAGTAAATGAAACAAAAGAGATGGTAACTGTAACAAATCGAACCCAAGCAAATATTAACACCACTAGAAAAGAGCTAGGACAGGTATCCAGTTTCAAGTATTTGGGAAGTATTATAAGTGAGGATGTGGAATGTGAAAGTGATAAAAGGAGAATAGCGATGGCAAAACAGGCCTTCACTAAGAGGAAAAATAATTCTTCTGCGGATCAATGAAGAAAAAGCTGAATTGATTAATTGTTTTGTATTATCTATTTATTGTGGTGTCTGGAGCGGAAAAAAGTGATCTCTACGGAAGAGTGAAGATAGAAAATTGAAAGATTTTGAAATGTTGTCATAAAAACCAACGGAAAAGCTCAATACAGAAGATGCGAAAAGGTGCTGAAGAAAATAAGAAAGAGAGAACATTACTGGAGACAATAAAGAATAGAACAAGAAACTGGTAAAGATATTGGCTGCGTAGAGATGTAATTTAAAGTATGGTTGACGGAAGTCAGGAAGATGGTGAAGATGAATAGAACTCGTTTATCGTATTAAGATAAAAAGGAAAATGCAAGATCAGCGTGAATGGAATGGGCTTAGCTTGCATTGAGTGACCTGCTGCTTTCGGCATAACAGTGATGATGATGTGGAAAGTACTACAAAATTAAGCGTTATTTCGATACAATATACACTTGAACAAAACATTCTGTATAACACTTCCTTTTACAGTATTTATCCATATATTTTCAAACCAAAATTTGTCATACCTAAAGATGGTCTCAGGATTGAGACCGAAAATGTTCACCTTGAGAACATCAATGTTGTTTTTTTCAAATGAGTATAAAAGAAATATGTACATTATTTATGTTACAATTTGATTATTCCGAGCGTAATAATGACATTATTGTAATAAGTCCCATCAGTCTGATATGCTTCTCACAACGCTTACACGCACAGCTATTGTAAATGTTATTGTATATCGTAATTTCGCGTAGCCTCGACAACCTATCGACGGACCACCAGGGGCCCTGGACCCCAGATTAACAGCCCCTGAGTTAGAGATTTCCTTGAATTCAACGTAGTGTCGAGCGGAGCATGAAATGCCTACAGGCCATAAAAAATTCAAGTACAAGAATCTGTGACAGTTTTTACCGTAAACTGTTTGATGCTCGCTTTGTTAAACACAAACACTGTAAATTCGTAGTTTTAGAACGTGCAACTGCTGGCACTGTTCATCTTGATTGACAATCCAAACTGAAGACAAATACTCCATAATCGAGATAATAAAACTATGGAAAATGTGCGTACATCGGAGCTATATTACATTACGTTACTTTTTCCGAAACTAGAACTCACAAGGAAGGATCACGATATACTGTCGCTGAGATTCTAATCAAACGAAGTACATCTGATAGATGATAATGAGATATGGAGAATAACAAAATTTAAGATGCAAGTGACAAGGGGCGGGGAGCTAGGAGAGGGAGTGAAACGCCGAAATTCACAAAAGCTAAATGAAGAATATATCCACAGTATTTCAAATAAAGGACAAAACTTTCGGGGGGTGATATCTGACATCAAAACAAGAAAAAAATGTCCTTTGAACATGGGTGAAATTTAGCTTAGTTTTGGAGACACAGCATTTCCAGCTTTGAGTCCAAAATGGACACCCAGTAATGGGAGAAATGAATAATTTTCAAGTCTGAAACGAGTCATTAAATGAAAATTCCGTTTCCGGAAATTTTTTCCTAGCAACATGGTAGACGTCAAGAGTGAAAACACGATGTCACTGGTTTGTCAGTGTTGCCAACTAGGTATAAAATTTAAAATTTTCTAATGACAGTTCGTCGTGTTATTGGATATTTTACATCACCTCGTGATGATAAACAACATACTTACTGCACACACAACAGTGTTGCAAACTACACTGACAGATAGAGAGGTATAGAAAACTGTCCTACAATCTCGGTATTTCCAAAGTAATTTACATATCTAAATGTAGTTTATCAAGTGGAGTAAACTATGTCATTAAGAGCTCCTTCGGGAGATGTCTACGTGCGTTGTATCATATTTTCGTCCTGCCAGCGGCAGGACATTAACTTGTTTAGTATCTAATTATCTTCGCTTTAGAAAAGCATTGATAGTCCAATTTGGGGACAGAAGGAAGAGAGACTGTGTGCGTGTCGCCCGTAGTCAGTATCTACTAACTATGGTTACATTTGAGTAAGTCATTTTGATTTTCTAAATATTCTTTTTTGCACAAGAACCTAAGTAGACCTTTTTCTTTTAATTTCTAACAATGTCATACTTAACCGTGTGAGTGCATAGGTGGTAAACGAGGAACTTTTGGGCTCCTGCTGAGTATTTAGTTAACTTATTAAAATTTTGGATTTTCATCTTTTGAGCTCTCTCGAATGTTTTTAGATTGCCTGTGTAATTTCTAGGGTGTAAATAGAAAATAAATTGCAGGGATAAATTCTCATTGAGTTTCTTTGAATAACCTTTACCTTTTAGCAGTATTTTACTTAAAACACAAATAGTCAAAACATGGCTCCCCGTCGAAAATAACTTCCCCGCTAATTCTATGCACTCATTTTCGCATCTCATAAGACTCATCTGCACGTACTGTGTTAATTTTTTGTTTAGCTAGTGGTAGTTTATATATATATATTTGTTATTTTTTTATATAATGGGCCGAAACACAACCAATTCCGGACAAGGTCCTACACATACAGCTACTTCTGTTACGAATACCTACTCCACACACCTGATTCCTGATGAGTTTTCAGCAGCTCCTAATGAGAGTGTTGAACTTTTTTTTACGAATCTTAAGCGTTTAACTGCCATTGAAGGATGGAATAATGACTAAAAGATTTTCTCCTTGTGCCTCAGCGGACCCCCCCCCCCTCCAATACTTTTTTAATACTAACAAAGACACCCTATCTAATTTATCGTAGGACAAAATAAGGCAGAGGTTTTTGGAACAGTTCGGTCCAAATCGAACACCCCAGTCAGCCATGCACCGCTATCAAACAGGCCAGCAACGCGCAGATGAACCACTCACCCACTATCTTTATGAAAAGAAGTTCCTGGCCGACCAGGTAGATGTAGCAATGAAGTTGTCGCAGACGTAATTTCGGGAATGTTACCACAATTTATTTTGCCATGCGCAGCAAACAATACAATCGTTTGCGAAGATAATAGAATGGCTTCATTACGGGAACGTGCCGATTCTATGCTCCAGCAACGCACACCCTCTTCGTCCGCCTCCCAACCTCAAAATTCATAGATTAATACTGACTCAGTTTCAGAAATAGCCAATAAGCTGGACAAATTACAGCTACTTTTACATACACATGTCAAAGCTACATCACCAAGCACAGTTGCTTTGGCAGAAGCTAAAAACCCGTCATTCCCGCATTGAACATGTCACAAATCGTGTACTTTGCACCACAATTCTCATCCACGAACTCCCTCTCCTTCCCCTAATAGATCCGGTCAAGTTCGGTTCGAAACACCATCCCAATCCAAACATTACAAACAATCAAGAATATCCAATTCGCTACATCTATCGCGACCACGATCACCTAATTCACGCAACCAACAACATCCGTCGAACTCGTGAAGTTCCGAACGTTCAAACCATCCATCCTTGTCCGATAACAATGGTCCGTTCCAGGCCAGAAATAACCTTCGTTACAAGCAATATCAACCGCAAAAAGGGTAAAAGGTATAACCAATATTAATGACCCCTATGTTGTATAAACCTCCCTATCCCTACTTTAATCCTTATTTTCAACCTTTTCCAAACCACCCACAACCACCCTCTCCCTATACGAACTCAAAAAACTAGGAACCTTTCTGGGGGAAATCATAGATTCTCCCAGTACTCTTCCCACCCACCCCACTATACCTGTGACCAATAATTCTCCCTCTTTACGGGTACCAAGGAAATGAACGTACAGTTCTGATTACGCTGCCTGTTCAATTTTCAAACCTCCCACCTTGAGTGGAATTTAAGATAGCATCCAAATACATCAAATTTATATTTATTCCGGTGGGTCCGTTAATCTTTTTCCGGTTGAAAAGTTGCCCGCAGACGCTCGTACTTTTCCCCTACCTACTACGTTATCTGGTATTTCTAACCAGCCTGTGCAACTTACACACGCAGTTACATGGCAGATATATTTTCAAAACAACGAATTTTCTGTGCTATTTCATCTGGTTCCTTTCCAGTCGTTTCCAACACTTATCAGCAATCAGTTTCTATAAACACATAAGGCTATTCTAGATTTCAACAATAGCATGTTTTCGTTCAGTTGGCTCGGTTTCAGTCCATCATTATATAGCTCTCGGGTGACAAAGTATGCCAGTGTCTCAAGTAACATTCCCTCCCCTTATACACACAAACCACTGACATTTTTAGCACGTCGTACCTTTAAAATACCACCCAACTCGGTAAGAAGTCTTCCCCTTCTACTTCCGATAAAGGCTCGCAATTGTATGTGTCACCTGCACTCCCCTCTATTAAATATTCCGGGAGTCTACATGGCATACGCGCTGACCACTACGGTTTCCCCTCAAATTCCTCTTGTCAAGGTCACGAACGAATACATTATAATTCCGTTCGGTTACCCAATCGCTGTGGGCTCGAAGTATAGATCTCATTCTGCACTCCCTCTTTTTTCAATTAGAAACTTCTACACTCGCACAGATCAGGACAGACCTCGCAACATCCATGAGCGAATGAAAGCTATTGGACACCTTATAGATCCGGAAAGGTTTAAGATCAATTCAGACCTCTCTCACAAACAACAAGAGGAAATACGTAAAATGCTAAAGCAATATGTCACATCCTTCAATTGGTCGCCTCAGGATATTACTAAAATCAAAACTTATGCTGAACTTTCAAGATCGCACACATTACCAAAACCAACAGTATTGTATTCCCTACAGATTAAGCTCTCATGTGCGAAGGGAGATTTTGAATCTCCATGATCAGGGCGTCATTCAGCCTAGCGATTTCCCGTATCGAAACAATATAATCGCTACACCAAAGCCCCATAATCCATCCTAAATTCGCATTGTGATTGATTTGAAATCAACTAATAGTCGATGCACGCCGATTTCTTATCCAATCCAGCCGATCTCCAATATAATCGACAAAATTGCCGAGGCTAGGTATTTCCATGTGCTTGATTTAAAACAGTCCTTTTTCCAACTTCCCCTTCAGCCCGAGATGGCCATCCACCGCATTTTCCACCAGGGACTTAGAATTGCCTCATAGCCATTTCGAATTGACTACGGAGCTTAAAGGCGCAGTCAATGCGGCTATAAATCTTCAACGAGTTCTAAAACACATATTTCAGAATGTATGTTCAAAAATGTTGCATTTTACATTGATGACGCTTACATCTTTGGACAATCACTTGCAGAAATCAATAACGCTTTAGAACATGTACCGAAAACGGCCGAGGCGCACTCGCTACTTTTTAATATTGAGAAATCACAATTTGGTGTTACTTTTACAAAGTGCCTGGGACACGTAATATCAAATAGCAAAAGTTTCTCCGGACCCAAAAGAGTGCAAAGCTCTGGCCTCCATTCCACAACCCACGACTCTCAAACAGTTACGTTCATGACTCGAAGCTATAAATTTCTACAGAATTTTTTTCCCACACATTTCGATAACTTTGGCACCTCTATATGAAGCTCTTCGTGGCAATCCAAAAAAGCTCATTTGGAATGAAGAAAGAATAGCGGCGTTCAACAAAATGAAACAAACCATGTTGACCCCACCCCTGCTCACCATATTTTCGTCCAATAATACTGAGCATCTTGGTATGATGGACAACAGTTGAATCGGCGTTGGAGGTACGCTTTTCCAACGACAAAAAGCACCAAGGACTGGTTTCCTGTTCATTACGTAAGCTCGCGCCATCCGCCGCGAATACATCGGCTCTCAATTTACTACGAGGAATTATTCGCCATATACTTTTCTTTTAGAAAACTGTATCGATATTTAATAGGCGAGAAATTCATTTTTAATAGCTGATGCTTCTGCTCTCAAAGCTGTGAGAAACATGCGGCTAACACCTAAGCTTGTACGCTGGATCGAATACGTGGACTCATTTGTTTTGAAATCCAACATATACCCGGTTCGAAAAACCCTGTCGCAGATTTATTATCTCGATCACCTCTCCTGGTAGACGCGAAAGATATCGAAATTACCGAAGAAGACAGACCTCAAGATCTACTGCTGGCACTCGACTCTAATACTGATGTGGCGAAATTACAAAGAGAGAGGATCCTTTTTTCTCTAACATAATTAGAGTGCTCCAAACTAACGATCTTTCGCATCCCAAGTCTCCCCTATGGAGTAAGCAATATAATTTTCAAAATAACGTAATTTATCGTGTTTTTCCATCCCTTGTTTCCCCTCGTAGAGTGTTGTGTTTGTCATAGGCATTACGAGATGCAATATTCCAAGAACTGCACTCCAAATCGTTGGTCCACCCCGGCTACACTCCTATACGATCATTGCTCCATTCTCGTTATTTCATTCCACAAATTGGTCCTTGCTTCAAACACAACTGAAAAACTGTCTCGAATGTGCTTTATTCAGTCGAGATTACAAACCCCTTAATCCCAACACACAGCGCTTAGCGCCTTCCACGCTCTTTTCTACATGGAGCATCGATCTTTGTGGAAAGCTAACCTCTTCCTATCCTGAACAGTTCACACACGTCTACGTTGACGTGGAACACGTATCAGGCGTTACCATTGCACGACCTGTTACATCAACTACGTCACAGGCCTTCATTGACTTCCTCTTGAACGACATAATAATTCCTTATTCTACCCCTAAAATTCTGTATTTAGATCAGGAAAGCAGTCATACGTCAATTATATCAAAACTGTTCTTAAAATCGCTTGATATAGAAGAACGCTATGTTTTGCCTTCCAGACATGAAACGTTGGGGAATGCTGAGCAGAGAGTTGGACAGCTTCAAATTGCACTCAATTTTTTTACTAGAAACGAACACAACCAGTGGCCCTCTTTCTTACAAACGGCGGTTGCGGCTTCCAATAAATCGCCCTCAAGCGATACTTCATTAAATGCTTTCCAAATTCTTTTTGAAATCGATGCAGTTTTTCCAATTGGCGCCATTTTGAAAGCGTCACTTCCACTCGCTGGCAGTGATGATCAATTGACAACCTGTACAAATTTCGCCAACTAGTCGCGTTAAGAAAACAAGCTTTCGATAATTTGAAAGCAAAGAACGAATAAAAAACAGCCAACTACGCTCCTTCCGGGAACAAAAGTTCTTGTTAAAGGCCTATCCATACCACGTGAATAATGCGCCTCTCTCAGTCAACAGTACCAAGGTCCATATACGGTTATCTCCAAATTGGATAACAACTCGTACCTCATCGATCTTGGAAATGACCAATATAAACCATTCCCTATAAATAGGCTTAAAATGTACATTCCGACTACACAATTTGACCAGGAATTCAAGACGGAATATTATGATTTCCCTCACCATGGAAATGTATAAGTTGGCATGGTATCACAGAAAATAACTCAGTACCAACCCACCTTTAACCCGTGATACAGCCTGTCAACATCTCATACTAATAAGTTCTCAAACCACATAACGTAGCACTAAAAAAAGTAGAACACTTCCAAAAGTGAAAAATAAAACAAAAACTTCCTTCCCGCAAAAATTTCGCCGTTGTTGACAATTATATGTTTGTAACGTTTTCTTTTATTAACAAAAATCACCATACTCACATATTTGCTATACCAGTAGCAGAACATCCTACTCCCCTCTGTATTTTAATCCCCGCCAGTGTTACCCCATAGCGCTGCAAGTGTAATATAAGTATGAGCCTTACGTACCAATAATAATAAAAATAAGTCATAATAATAACAATAATAATAATAAACTTAAAAATGTGTTAAATAATGTTGAATGTATTAGTGAAAATAGTAATAATAATGATCCCAGGGATACTACTACTACTAATAATAACATTAATAGTCATATTTAAAATAAGAATTAAACGTTGCGTTGTCTTTTAAAGGATCCTTAATTCGTTATTGGATACAACGGGCATTTCGAGCTTTACTCAGTTATATTTCAGCGAGCTAACCCATTCCCCTAATGTTAGCTGAAACAAACTATAGCTACTTTCTTTACTTTTCCGGTCACCATTACTGAAGTATCGTACTAGTATAGTTTTCAGATGTGTTTTATCCGACACCCAAAACTTAAACTGTTTGGGCCGTTATTACCATGCTTTAAGGCTTTTTGCATGTCTTTCGGGAGGTAAATTGTTCGAGGTCAGCAGCTGATCATCCAGGAAAATAATCTCTCCTTTCTTCCTCTATTTTTCTAGGCAAATGTCGATATGGAACCTTAACGTAAGCCCTAGCCGGTACCTTCCCGAATCCCTTTTTCATCCCTAGCTCTCTTTGCACCTTGGATGACTCAGGGCCTCACTATTTTTAAGTCAATACATGACATAGCTTTTCCACATCACCTTATCCTATGTTACCAGTATATTTTTTCTTTATCTGTGGTTGAATACGAGATTTTATGTCGTATCCTCATTTTCGGCTTGAATCTTTCCTGTAGAATAAGTATCAATGCATTGGCTACGAAAACGCCTGACCCCTTCAATTTTAATTTCTGCGTTGGGGATGCCAGATAAAAAAATCAGCAATCATGCGCACTTTTATTGAAAATACTAATTGATAGTTTTTATGAACGATAATTAATGAGATAAGTTTCTGCCTTCCCCAAACAACCTAACCCCTCTTTAGCTCGCCGAAAGCACTTTTTTCCATTCTACCGTTACCATTAACCAAATGCCTTACAAACTTTCCAAAAAAGTATTGTTCAAAATAGGAAATTACTAAAACTTCCTTTTTCCTTTTCTTTTGTAGGTTGCTACTGCTTGTTATAACAGACACTACAGAGTGTATTTCCCCACCTTTCCTATCCCAGCTGTATGTTGGACTAGAACTACAGCCGGTTGAAGAAGCTATTATCTACTCACAAATGTGGTCAATAACTTATTCAGTAGCCTTACCAAAAGCAAACTTTGTTCTACTTAGTATAGATTGTGATCCCCTTAATGTTTCCAAGATGTGTGATCCTTTCCTTCTCATTGCCCAAGCACTAAATCATTTTACCTACGAGCTTGATAGTTTAAATTTCTCCAACGAACCAAGTCATTTCCTTGCACGAAATGCTCGATCTCTTTTACCATTCGTCGGTTCTGCACTTAATTATTGTTCCGTACTACGACAGAGGATCAACTTCAATCTTACAGATTAAACTATAACGAATTACGCAAACTTATATTAGCTCTAGAAAATCATAAGCACGGGGTTCACAACACACTGCAAAATATCACTAACTCGGTAACACGGTTGACCAATGAAACAAAAGCAGGTTTCGCTGATGTCCACTGGACATCAGCGAAACCTGATTTTCAGGCAGCTATTGCTCATATTTTCAAAAACGAAAATAGCATATTTTCTTCAATTTTCTCTAACACTAACCACCTACAGTCATTTATTGCGTTACTGTTACAGTTCGATACAATTATTCTGAATAATTTAGGGTTATTTCTAACACATTATCGTTATCATAACTCTTTCTTACGCTGTGAGAAAAACCTACTACCCCGCACTCTTATCTCCCCCGACGTCCTTGAAAAGGATCTCTTACAATTAAAATTAAATCTTGCTAATAAAAACATGACGATTAGCAACTCCTTTACGGCACAGTTGACGTACATGCTCCCGGTAACTTCTTGCGCCTATTCCGACACTGATATTCTTATTTACGTAAGGATATCCATAATTCCCACCTATGATCAGTTTATTCTTAATCGCATTTTAGCATTTCCGTTAGCTTCGAGTGAGCAAACAGGCATTTTAAATCATACTGCAAATTACGTAATAACTACGACAACCTCCGTCTTGCCTTCGACTCTACGAGAAGAGAGAGACTGTTCTATTTTGAAGAAACCATTTCTTTGCAAAGTACCAATCATAACGCGATATAACTCCGTTCTAACTAAATTATTTCCCGTTTGCGTACGGCGACTGTCATTGGCCAGCTTTATAACAGCTGCCCATTTGTATGTACCTATAGCCATCCATTCTCTATACATTCTATTGCAGCAGACACATTTACACTCATTAACCCACCAAAAACTTTAACTATTACCTTTCCTAATACCACAGTTACAACATTTTCCCTACCAAATGTATTTGTGTTTATCATGTGGTCACAGGCTTTTCAAATGGTACAGTGCTTATTAATCAACCTTCTATATGTATTTCGAACAAGACAAACCTAATTTTAATACAGGTTCATCATGCTTTAACGGTCAATAATTCATTATATCCCATTATAGCCTCAGTATATGAATTTGGCTATCAATGCAACGGAAATGCCGCTCTCCTTCTCCGAGCACATTACCTCGCTGAACCTTACGATAATTCCTGATTTTCCCACTCCTTTGTGGTCATATATTTTAGCGAAGAGCAATTTCCAACAATATACACATCAGTATTTTCATTTCACTTTCATTTAACAATTACAAATTGAGTAATATTAGTTATTATTTATCGCAGCCTTAAATAGGATACACCAATTGCTATTCAAACAGCTGAACAACAACCATTGGCTTTTGCGTTACATTAACATTTCTTCTTTCCTTTTTCTTTACAGTGCAGCAATCGTCATATGGCTACTACTCTTTCAAGCTATGAAGCAGGTGATGGCGATTTCCATTGCCTCTCTTTTGACTTTATTTTCAACTCCTATAACTATATTAACTCTAAGCGTCTTATGGATTATTTGTAGGCACTGTCACCCTAAATGCCTCTCTTAAAATGTTACAAGAAATAACATTACTGCATCTTACACACCTGTCCCCTTAGCTCACCCTCGGTTTTAACAAAGCCTGCAACAGGATTTCTATCAGGCAAAATATGAGCACTGTTAACCACAAAAAGTTTACATTTTATAAACATCGGCGGCGTTCAGGACTAGCTTGCATTATAATTTTATGATCAGTTAACTGTGGGCCACATGAGATTTTCTTTCACAATAGTAATTAATTATGCTTGTCATTTCCGAAGTACAGGATTTCTATTGCACTAGATAAATGTCGATTATATACATAAATTTGGAACCCAGGCAATCAATATAAAGCCACATATACACAATTTTGCCAAGTCAATCAAGTTGTCTCTACTATACGTTTCGTAACTTGCCTTCGGATGCGAGGCAAATACCGGAATGATATATTTTAACCTTATTTATCCCCTACTTCATATATCAAAAGGTTTTGGGACAAACTCGCGTGATACACGCTGCAACATCAAGTTGCTTCATCTCCTTTTAGTTGGTTTTCCCTACTGTGTCTTATGACACAGCCTAATGGGATGGTACCTTAAACTAAGTCCTTGCCTCCTAGCTACAATTTTGTATACCAATATTCGATTTCTCCCTTTTGTAACATTAATATGACATACTGCTGCATATAGTGGATTCCCCACAGCAATCACCTTCCTTTTTGCTTTCCTTTTTGCTTTCCTTTTTGCCTACATCCCAGCAACATTGATACTACCATAATTTCATACAGAATTTAACATCATCTTTCAATACACGTACAGCAGATGAACAAACTCGGAATTTCCGTTTTTCCTAACACACTCACTACGCTACGCCTGTACTTCCGTCTATGTCTTGCGTACAGGTTACCATAAACAATTTGCACTCCCAATTACGGCCAACTTACCACACTCGTACACTATCACTTTCTTATAACACCAGCAGAATGTAAGTATGGTTCTTTCAAAACAGGAATTGCCCGCTTCACACCCCATTTCTTTTACCACGAACATCACAAGGCTACTAACAAAATACATCCCTTTTCTCCTATAACATTACATAACTACTTGACAGAAGCTTTCTTCCTCGTAACACCGCAGTATTAATTCAAAATCAAATATCACTCTACATTAACTACCCACCCTACTTTTTAGAAATTACATTACATCATACCACACTCAATGTTCTGATATCCGCTTAATTTCGGTCAACGATAAAATAAATGCAAGTATTGTTCTGTCACGAACATACAGCAAATTTTAGTAATTTGTTCAAGCTCAAATGTAGATTATAAGTACAATCTTTATAATTAGTTTCCTCAAAATTTCACTCTCTCTAAAAACTGAAATTAGCCATACAGGGGCCAGTAAGGGTCAGTCTTAAAATCGGTAATATAATACCACATTTTACACTTTGTCCGATTTAACCAACACTCGAAATTTTCAACAGTCATACCGCCAAACTACCGGAATGGTGCCTTTAATTTCAGACCTGACCGTTACGTTTTCCTTTCTCGAACTAAGACACTATTGCATAAGATCTTCAGCTACTTTTATTTGAATGCGGGTATTCTGAAGTCCAGTTGACGGAATTTTTTCTACCATGTTTTATTTGCCTGTTTTTCCACCTTATCGCGTTCACTCTGTCTTCAAGCGGAATCCCTAAAAGCATGTAAAATTTTTGTACTGCCTTTAACGTAATAATTTTCAGTAACAAGTGCTAGTTTTCTAAACTACCTAGGGACGTCTCTGGCTATATTTTCTACGCGTAGTGCTTGCTTATTTCACAAACACGATTAATACTTTCACCAAATTGTGACACGTTAGCAACAGCAAATTTAAGTTTTATTTTCAATTTTTCGTAACATAATTTTTGTGCTCTACTTTAAGAACTAAGATAAGTTTTCTCAATACTTAGTACGGCAAAGTTTAATATTTGCCCGTCATATCTCCCCCGCAGGGGATGTTAACCTCTATGCATAAAGCACCCTTACCTTACAACCTTAGAATTGTAAAGTAACTACCATGGTCTCTCAGTACACGCCCCAACCCCCTGATCTCATAATCTTTTGTACAATAAAACCATACGCTCTGCAAATTTTCCCCCTTTGCTTTTATTTTGGTTAAGCAGGTGGAAGATAAGCCAGATTTTCTTGAACCTGATACTCAAACACGAGTTCGATCCAATCTCCACTCGATTGACTGGCGTCGATCTGACAAACCTTTTAAACAACAGTAACCCACAGCTGTTCGCCAGTGGGTAACGACCTACTACTGCTTGCATCTCCCGTACGTCGTTTCTTTAAAAATTTAATTCCTTTTCTGGTCCTGCACCACCCTACTAGGATATACGTGTTAGATATTATAATAGGCCTCAATAGGCCTAATAGACTAACGCTAATTGTTTTGTAACACATATGTGTCCCCTTGCAAACAGTTTTACCGGGAGAAATTGAAGTAATAGAGCGACCACTCTCGTTCCCTATACCGGCATTCGCTTTATGACACTAAAGGCACATCTCGACAGCCTAAACTATTGTGGCTGCATACGACACTCACTACAAATTTCGTACCTTTTTGTCCTTTTAATTCCACCCCATTTAATCTCAATTTAATTTTCGAATTTTGTTGAACTGACGTAATACGTTTCCCAAATTTCAACTCTTTCGTGACCACTTTGCATTATTAACAAAAATGAAAAAATACACCTATATTTTATATATATATATATATATATATATATATATATATATATAT
>JAGDQP010032985.1:7563-20941 GCA_022664845.1 Lepisma saccharinum
CTGATCCGACAAAAATTGTCGATGTGTGGAAAAGTTATTTCGACAAACTTCTTAATGTACACAACGGGGAACAAACAGAGAAATTTTAAATCTATACCGCAGAACTGTGGATTCCCGAACCTAGCGAGATCGAGATCGAAATGTTGGTAAAGAAATTGAAAAATTTCAAATCACCAGGAATAGACAATATTCCAGCCGAATTAATCAAAGCAGGCGGAACGGCACTAGTCAAGGAACTACATAAATTGATAACTGCTATATGGAGAAAGGAGGAGCTCCCAAAGGCATGGAAAACCTCAATAATGGTTCCGATTTACAAAAAAGGCGATAAATCGGACTGTAATAATTACCGCGGAATCTCGTTACTTCCAATCAGTCCCAAAGTATTAAGTAATATTCTGTTAACACGCCTAAGTGTATGCGTAGATGAAATAATTGGAAATCACCAATGTACATTTAGAAGAAATCGATCCACGTTTGAGCAGATTTTCACCTTGAGACAAATTTTGAAAAAGAAATGTGAATACAATGGGACAGTTCACCAGCTATTCATTGATTTTAAGAAAGCATATGATTTTATCAAAAGGGAAAAGCTTTGCAGTATCCTGATACGTTTCGGAATTCCGAAAAAAATGGTTCAACTAGTGAAGATGTGTCTCAGCGACCCCACAAGCAGAGTACGGATAGGTAATAATATGTCAGATTGTTTCAAGATTCGAAACGGTTTGAAACAAGGTGATGCCTTGTTACCGCCACTGCTTAACTTTGCGTTAGAATATGCGATTTTAGAAATTGAATGGGACCAAAAGGGACTATCATTGAATAGTTTGAATCTACTGTTCGTATACGCAGATTATGTAGATTTAATATGGGACGATATAGATGCACTACAAAGCAACACCGATGTCTTAGTAGAAGCGTGCGATGAGATAGGTCTAGAGGTAAACATTGATAAAACAAAATAGATGATAACAAGCCGAAACACAGGGAATGAAGGAAATACAAATATAAGAATTAGAGATGAGGTCATAGAGAAGGTAAACAAATTTAAATACGTGGGAGCATACACAACAAGCAAAAATGAGGTCACGGAAGAAATAAAAAGTCGTTTAGTCTCGGGTAACGTATGTTTCTATTCAGTCCAGAAACTTGTAACCTCGCGATTAATATCAAGAAAGTTAAAACTGAAAATATACAGAACGGTTATTTTACCGGTAATAGATTACGGTTGCGAAAGTTGGAGTACGACCCTAGCAGATGAACACAAATTACGTGTGGTTGATAATAAGGTTTTGAGAAAGATATACTGGCCGCAACGGGACGAGATGACTGGAGAATGGAGGAGACTGCATAATAAAGAACTACATGGACTGTACAAGTCACCAGATGTTATAAAAATAATGAAATTTGCTACGACTAAGGTGGGTAGGCCATGTAGCTCGGATGGGGGGAAAACGAAGATTATATTCTATCCTGGTTGGATGGCCGGATTCATGAAGGCCATTGTGAAGACCGAGACATCGTTGGGAGGACAATAAATATTAGAAGAAATCTTCGAGAAGTAGGTGTTCGTGATGAAAACTGACTTGATGTTGTCCAGGATAGAATCCAATGGCGAACGTTTGTTACTGCGCCGCTGAACTTGCGAGTTCCATAAGCCATAGTGTTAGTTAGTTTAAATAATAATAATAATTGTCCTTCAAATTACCTTTCTAATGAAATATATAACAAACATAATTCGATAGTTTTCAGCATGGAAGTACAGCATTTAGTTGATGATTATAATATTGCTGGTAGTAAATTAATAATTTTAAGTATGTTTGGCATATGTATTTATTTATTTGGAAAATAACAGGCTAATACCTAATTAAAGTCTTCCATTGCATAAGGAAATGATACAAATTAGACACATATCAAAAAGCCATTACAAACCCAATCATATAGAACAAGACACAGACATCAATATAGTTTCCAGAAGATCGAATTAAAAACATTGTAAACCCAATCACATACACAAACAAATACATTAAATACAGTTTCCACAAGATAGAATTAACAAATAATAAAAAAACCACCGTTACTTAAAACAAAACAAAGACATTAATAAAGTTACCACAAGATAGAATTTTAGTTAGTATATTAATATATATTGAATCACTTTAGAGAGTTTTTGTAATATTTTTGATGATTTTTATCTCGTTATCTGTTTTCAAGTACTTATAAGCAGTACAAATTTACCATAAAAGAGACTTTAACATAGAATTTGTTCTGGCATTGTTTTGCATACGAGTTCTAAGTGAGGGTACCTTTATACTAATAGCTACGGTTAAGTCAGTACAATCAACTTCATTATTACATATTTTAGAAAGAAATAGAATATCATTAATAATTCTCCTTTTCTCCAAGGTCAGAAGATCGAAATTGCCTGCCAGTAGCGACGCCGGATCAAATTTAAGACAAAAACATGTTTATTGGTACGGTAAGAATCTCAAAATTTTTGATTGATTGACCTCAATGGTCGTCGAATGTTTACTACATCGTGAATTCCATATTACAGGTGCGTATTTCAATTTACTTCTGATATAATTAAAATACATCAACTTGAGAATCTAGAGATAATTAGAGTCTTTTCATAATCTGACAGTTAACCTTCCCTGGACCAACCAAAGGTGGCACAAAGTGCCATAAATGAAGGTATTATCCTGACACTTGAAAACCTTTTCAGTAAGGACCTTGAAAGCAATATTTATTGTTATTTGAAAAATGAGGATTATTCCAGCCATTACTTATTTTTGACGACGATGTAAGTGAAATGGAGGATAATGTCATGGAATATAATGGCACGGCTTCTGAAAGTGAAAATAATGAAAGTGATGATAAGGGTAATGATCGTTGTTCTGCTGCATTTTCTGACTCATGTGAGGCAAATATTATCATCATAGTATATCACTCGCTCCGGAGTTGTTTGAAATTCTTATATTAAAAAGGACACACAAACGTATATATATTAGGGTGGCCCTTAAAATATATAAATTCCGAGGTTTTTCAGTCTCACCCCCTAAAGTAGTTCCATATCAGACCAAAGTAGCCAATGAGAAAAATTAGCTCAATTGAATAATATTAAATGGCGGCTTAAGCGGCCTAAAGCTTTGAATGTATTTACAGTATACAATATGAGGCAAAGGTCTGTAATAGACCCTTGTAAGTTGGGAATGGCTGGAGAGAATGAGATTATATCTTGGATAGGGGTAATCTAGGTAGGACCGCACCTGATTTTGTGTAGCACAATAATGTTGGCCATCTTGAAGTCCGCCATCTTGGATTAGCACCCAAACTTTAAAAAGAAATGGGGTCGTGTGACATATCGTTTTTGGGTAGATTTACACCAGGAACACACATCTAACGTTATTTCTAATTTATCTCTAATCCAGTAATAGTTATTATCTCCATAATATATGTTTATTAACTTACAATTGTCTTCCTTCAACAATTTGCGCAAGTGTTTAAAAACTTGTAAACAAAATGTAAAAGAAAGCTAGAATGTTTGGGATGTAAAATTAAAAGAAAATATAAGATTCATAACACCAGAACAAAACAGCATGGCACTTGTACCTAGGAATGCCAGTTATAGCACATAATAAGCATTTGTATTAAATCTCACTGAATCATATAAATAAATAAATAGTAGAATTTGAATTATTGCAATAGAATTTAGTTGTCCAATAATGTTCCTTTCTTGCTATCGGGGATCTTTTATGATAGTCGCTGATAACCTGTAACAAAAGCTGTTTCTGATTTTTAAATTTATTTAAAATATCATTGCACTGTGAAATTAAATTGATTCTTCGTTCAGCAACATTATTTGTTACAGGCAATTTAGACGATATTTGGAATTGTTTCTGATAATCATTTCTGTTTTCCCATTCGTCAGGGTCTGTCTGCAAGAAGTTAGTGGCAACACTAATCTTTAGAAATAGTGCCATGTTTTGGGCGTTGCAAATTGACATCTACATCTTAAGATACTATGTTCCTAACATCCATTAAGCTAACAACATTTTTTAAATCCTAAAGTCTTCTGGTTTTATATATGATTTTGTCGCTTAAATCATTTTAAACTTGACATCTTTAGAAACATGTGGATCGAAAAATGCCAAAGTTGCTGCTTCATGAGAAAGATACTAGACATGTCCACAAAATTGTCTATAGGTAGTTGCTGAAATATCAGAATCTGGATATTCAACTGACTTTTTCAAGAATAATAAATTATTAAGTGGTATAATATCTGGTAATAAGCAGCTTAATATCTGGAATATAAAATTGTATATTAATTAGAGAACCTTACTTTCTGACTACCCTAGTATGTTGGAACCAGTCATAGTGTAACAAGCAGCCGTTAAAAATTTAGTGCAGATCGATTCTTCGGTAGATGTTATAATTACCAAATATATTGAACAAGTACATTTTGCTCGTGATGTCTTGTGGTATATTCTTGTCGTTGAAAAAAGTTATCAGGTCTTCTGTTGTTATATATTACTAAACACGACTAACTTCACAATTCGCGGTTAAATAAAATGGCTGATAAAGTAGACTAACACCTATGCTACATTGTGAACCACTGTAAAAGGATGATAATTTTTCTTTCAATTTTGAAGAATAAATGACATCCGTTAAGCATCATAATTCCATCTCATAAGGTCACATTTTGTATCCAAAGCGATAGAGTTTCGTTAAAAACCACTATTGTCAACTGAAATTCAATACTTTTTTATAAAAATAATTTCTCGTCGAAAAAAAGAGTAAATATAATTCTTTTATAAAATGAAAACAGCGAATTTGAAAACTAGGTTATGATTGTCTTGTTTTCCGTAAACTAGTTGACACAAATATATATCCTCCGAGAATCAATTTAAAATGAAACAGAAATACGAGAAATTGAGGTCGATTCACATACACCATATATATATTTCTTTATTGACTTACATTAAAACACGGAAAAGAGAGAGTGGGAGTGTTTTTCCATATTAATAGTTGTTAGAAATGAAACTATTTTTGACTACTCATTGACATAAAAGTAAATCGAATCTGTTTAATCGCAGTGCATGACTCACCTAGTTTTTTTTTATTATGTGAATTTTGAAATAAAAAGTTTCAAACCAAATTCCAAAGGGGGCAACTGCCCCTCCCTGCCACCCCCCCTAAATGACTTGCCTGGTTATGTATACTTTAAAGTTCATATACTTCTGTTAGTAAGAGCATGACTGTTATTTATTAGTACAAAACTTAGAAGCTTGTTTCCAAAAGCTACTATATATACGTTTTACTTTTTTTTATTAATTTTTATTTTCTGTATTTCATATAATATACACGTTAGCTCCTAGACCAAAATGTATGCCATCTTCCCTCAATCCACTATATAGCTATTCATCCAAACTAATCATTTTACTTATGAATTAATTTATGACCTTTGGGCAAGATAGGGTAGGCGATAGGTTGTGGTAACAAGTCGGCCAGGACCTTAGTTGAAGGTACTATCCTAACATTTTCCTGGTATGACTTTAATAAAACCTGAAAATCCCCAGTCAGGATGGTCGGCTGCTAGAGTCTAACCTAGGACCTTCCCAATACAAAGCAAACTCTGTACGAACTCAGCAACGGTCGCTCGGTTCGCAACGGTCGACAACCCAATAAACGTACTCTATAAGGCGTTACGAATCTAAAAGTAAAATATTATTTTGTTCTTTGAAAATTATCAAAACACAAACCAAAACACTAACATTACCGTCATGAATTTCCAATAGTTGATCATTGCCAAACATATTCTTCTAAATTATTTCTTGGAGTATGAGAAATCGAGCGGCTTGGGTCAGCTGTAGAGCGCTCATTAGCTTAGGAATCAGAAACTCTTCAGAACGACTTCCGTGGCAGTCAGTTCTGACCGAGATTTCTCCAGCGCTTTTTCTCAGTCACACCACACAAATTGTGGGATGTTATCTTCAAATTGTGTTCTTGCTGACTTTAGTTAAAGATCCTCTCCATTATCCTATCCCGGCCTGAGCTAAAATTGCTTAAAAGCCATAATAAATTAAAATTTAAATTCCACTAGGGGAGAATATCTGCGCAGTACTCATGTTTCTCATGTAGCAATGTCGGTTCATCTATATTTTCTTCTTTTTTATTTGTGCATACTTGACTTTCTAGTCCATGGTTTTCTTTGCTGTCCTTGTAACCAAATCTAATTCTACCTACACATATTTTTATTACTTTAATGTTACTACTATTTTTCACTGTACACTTATCTAACATTAAATTGAGATGTAGAGATTATTTATTAAGTCGTATAAACAGATCTGCTTATATCTTTTGCATACCTAAAGACAACCCAGTTTTGATCACATCCGTGCACTTTTAACATGTAAATTTAGCACATCTTTCACTAAACGGTAAAAACGGTTGATAATGCAAGATTTTATAAGCGACAGATTGTGAAAAGAGGTGTACAACACGTGTGTAAAAATAGTCGTTAAAAAAAGGATTCGAAGATCATCTTACTAAAATATTGATGAACTCGGAATTTTTCTTGGATAAACTCGGGATTTTATCCAAGTGTGTAGCCGAAGTCATTTAAATTGTTATTGGAGTCACTTGAACGAACTAACAGAAAAAGGAAAAAAGAAATCAACAAACCATGACATATTACAAGGACAAAGGCAAGACCTCAACGAATAACTCCTACTGGGTTTATCGAATGGAAAATAGTGGTGAAGATACTTGCAGTTAACAGAAGACAACATTATTTTACTTATTCATACTTATTGACAAAATTCATTTGTCTAGTCAGTATGAACAATCGTAAATCATCGACCTAGTGTATTCGTTGCGAACCAGCATGACATTGTACTTTTTCCCTCGTCTAGTTAATCACGGAGTTGGAAGAATGCCAACTGAAGTTGTGCCTTGTGCGTCTGTGTTTTCTTGTTCATGTATTGTGTTAGTTTTTCTAAAAATGAGTTCCTTCCTTGACTGAAAGTGCTAGGATAATCAGCAACATCAATTTGTTTACTTCACACGTAAGTATGGAGTATGATTTTTTTGTTTAATTCTCTGTCTAATTACTTCAAGGCAACTAATAATTGTAACATATTAAAGCATAAGTTTAAACCCTTTGCAAAGGAATGTAATAAAAAATACCGAAGCCTAAATTCCAGTTTAGGGCACCCAAAGCCAAGCTAGCCTAAACTACTATTCAATAACGTCATATAATCTAATTTAACAAATCTGATGCAAAAAACGTGGAATATACAATGTGTCCAAAACATCTATGCATGCTGTAATATGACATAGAGCCGAAATTCATATTGAAGTAAAAAATATATATTGCTTGATGGAAAGCACCGCTATGAGTACAACTTTTCCAGGCAAATTAACATTGTTTTTATATTTGTGTATTTAAGATGTAGTAGGTATATTTTATATTCAGTGTTTACACGGTTATGTATTTATTAATTTGATTCGATTACCACCATGGCTTTATATTTTCGATGTCCTGGGTTCGATACCAGTGGCCGACCATGCTGATATTTTTTTCAGACTTGTTTTTCGTCAGTCACACCAGGCAAATGCCGTGATGTTACCTTTAACTTACCCCTGGGTAACTTCTTCGCGTATTCTTTCCCCTACACTATGCCGGTCTGAGCTATAGCTGGTTAAAGATCGTAAACAAATTCAAACTCAATTATTACGAATTCTAAAATAGTATTTAACTAGGATTCTTGTTACTATTAGCAAATTCAGGTAGATAAATAAACTTGGTGTTTTCACAACGAATGTGCTTGAGCACACGCTTAACTTAATGATTAAAAGGCTTGTTTTTGCTTGTGGTCCTGTTTCGAAAACGCACTACGGAAAGGTATTGAACAGTATGGTTCGAACTCACGCCTATCTTCAACACAATTGGAAGCCTCGTCCTCAAAAGTTCGTTTGCTTGATTAAAACGTTATTAGCAGTTCGATCAATCAACGAATATATATTTGGGATACATGCAAGTCAGTGGCGTTTTTTGATTAGCAAGATTGAAGCACGTAAATGCTGGTTTTTTAGTTTTGTTTAAAGAAAAAACGTTACATATTGGAAACCGAGATTATGTGGTGCGTTCAAGGTCTAAGGTATCCTAATTTATTTTGAATAAAGTACGTACCCTATATATTTGAAACCTCTGTCACTTCTCAATATAATTGCCCTGTAGACGTACACAATGGTTTACAAATCTGACGCCATGATTCCGTGGCCGCCGCAGACTGTAAGAGTCTATTTTGTCCACTGGAAAATCGCTAATGAAAGACCACAGTGACTTGAAAGTGAATGACCTTGGAGAATGTCCGTCAGCGTTAGGAAAAGCCAACAATGTTACGTGCGAAATCAGCTGAATACGGAGGAGCATGAGAAAATACTTTAAAATTGTTGTCGATAAGAAACTGGAGATCAAGGGCCGCCCGATGAGAATGAGCATTGTCTTGATGAAAGCACACAGCTACAGACTTTTCCGGATGTTTCTACAATGTTTGAAGAAACATTGGCTTCAAAACATCTTGATAGGTTATAGATGTCACTGTGGTGCTCTTAGCAATAAAATGAGTAAAAATAACTTCTTCACTGTCAAAAATCATCGTCATTTTCTTAGCTTTGGCAGGAACCCGAAATTTCGTCCGTTGTGATGAGTCAATGCGCTTCCAAGATCACCTGACACATTGCGACATGTGAACTTCTCAGCTTCTCCTATTGATCTAAATTGAGTAATTGCTTCTCTTGAGTGTAAAATCCCCTAAACATTTTCTTCAGTTCTAATTTGTAGAACAATCTCTTTATTTACGTTTCCCTTCATTTCTGTGAAACTAACGTAGCAAGTAATAAAGTTTACTTTATGTTTCTTTCACAAATATTTTGGTGATTTTCAACAATCGTTTTTGGATTTCAACGTTAAGTAATTTTAAGAGCCTTGAGATACATTAACTTACTCTAACTAACGATTCATTAAATTCTAAACGAAAGTTGGTGAATCCCGTCCTTGAGTTGTAGCAACGATGAAAAAAAAAAATATGTATTCTTAATTTTATATTCCAGATTTAAAGATAGGTAATGAATGGATTTCTGTTAAATATCGTGACACTGGGATTATGTAACACTTCGGTAAACTAATTTAGTGTGCTTTTGTAATGCCGAATTTGGCTAATGTATGTGTTGAGACAGCAAAATTATCAAGCTGTCGTCGTGCAGCTTCGATCCCCTAAATGAGAAAGTATATTTGCTTAATGTGAGTGTGATCTGAACTTGACACTCAAATGAAAAATGAGATTAAAAGTGAGGTTCAAACTTTTATTTACCAATGACTTGTTAAATATTGTACTTAATTCCAATTGATGTAAAAGCTCCTATAGTCTTCAGCAGATCTACATATGTTTTAGGGAAATTCTAAAGTCATTATGAAGGGATATAACAATATAATATTTTTAAATGTATATAAACTCCAATTGGTTCTTATTAAGCAGTTTGGGCGTCCCGCAATACGGAGCTTTGTAGTCGAAGCCAGAAGGTCACCAGTTGTGAGTCCATTTTGACAAAACTATAGAAGCTCAATCATGTTAAAGATTACCTTAATGATGCACACGAAAATAAAAGTCAACCCATAATAAAATAAAATACGTTTAAATTTAAAACAATTTATATTTTCCTTCAGAACAAGTAGAGTGGGGCATAATTATCTCTTGACTTTTAAACGTTTACCCTGAAAACATGAGGCAAACGAAGGAAAATTAAATGCATCTTTACTTATTAAGGCAAGAATGCTATTTACTGATAACCAATCATATTTTAATACACCATCATTTTAACTATAATTTGCAGTGTCAAAAATCACTCAATATAATAGTTTTTGGTCATTTTTCAGCAGTATTTACTATTATAAACAATCTCTAGTATGTTAATAAAACGAAATGTATGTGATTTGCATAATACACTACGTATAATTCAAAGGTTCTTGAACGTTTCACCTTTTCTATATCACCTGATTTGCTTCAGCTTACTAATAATAATAACAGATAACATACAAAATATTTGCTATCTTATCGTGTGTGTATGTTTTTTTGTTTAGTCATATCGACTTATCATAACTAATATGACTTGTCTTTATTGATCTGTGTAATCGATCCCTATGATTATGTATTCTGTTTTCTGTGCAACTAACAGCACGGTTTGAGAGGTGTAATATTGATTCACTGTAGACGATTAAACGATTTCAACAATGTGAACTTGTAATAATAATCAGTCTTAAATAATTTTGTATAATTCACACGTAAGTGCATACAATTTAATTTTTCTAAGTGAAATTTCTTCGCGGACGCAAAACTAACAAACACATAAAGAAGGCTTTAACTGTGAAAGTGGATGGTTATGTAAGTAGTACATTTTCAATATCTTGGATGGAAAGGATGTCTACCAATAAGATTAGTATTTAGTCTCACAAAATGCTGAAAATAAAATGGCGTTGCTAGTAATGGAAGATACAAACAGACCACGCCAAAATATAAGAATTGACCAATATGCGGTCGGGAAGTAAAGTAAATCGAGTGTTTCAGTAAATCTGTCATATCAAGTCTCAGCTTTCAGCTTATTACTATAAGGGCCCGCATTCTTATACGTTCTAATCTATATAATTCCTTATTTGCTAACATCACCATTGTAACATATTTTCGTTTGAATTATTTTTTACTCAAGTGTTCGAATGCTATTGGTCCTAAAATCTGCTAAAATGAGTTATGAACCTTTGAACATTTCAGAGAAACAAAAGAAAAGTTGGCATTAATATATGAAATTCCTATTGTTAATAAGAGAAACGTGCACGGATGTGCATTTCCTTTTCAACTTTCTTTGACTTTTTAGCAGTTCGCTTGTTTCCGTTTGGCCTGAACCAAATTTGCCTAAAGACCTTAAATCAAATTAAATTCAATTCTTGCTTTCGTAGGACATGTGGAAGTCTTGCAGAGTTTATGATGTAACCATGTACCGCGAATTTGGTAATTGTATGGCGTAGTATATTTTCTCCGATTACAAAGTAAGTCTATTTATTTTAACAGCTTAACAATGAATGCGACGTTAGAAAAGAAATGAAATTGTTCCCGTGATCAAACAGATTACGATTTAAGATATAATGTTAAAAATGGCGGTGCAGTTCATGTTAGTGGGAAGAGGTTATTTGTGAGTACTGTCCCAAGTTTTGTTTCGTATGCTAATGTTTAACTTCATACTGAGAAACTAAGAACTTTGAATATTGACTTTTTAAACTATTTTCTTTGTTTTCTGTTCAGTAAATCGTTCACATATCAAAGGAAAAGTGTTTATCGTTGAAAGGTATTTGCTTCTTACTTCATTTTAATGCAAATATTGTTAATTTAATACATTATGTAGTAAACTAACTAACTCTATGGCTTATGGAACTCACAAGTACGCTGCCGCAGTAACAACCGTTCGCCATTGGATTCTATTCTGGACAACATCAAGTCAGTTTTCATCACGAACACCTACTTCTCGAAGATTTCTTCTAGTATTGTCCTCCCAACAACGTCTCGGTATTCCCAATGGTCTCCTTCCATCCGGCCTTCCAGCCAGGATAGAATATAATCTTCGTATTTCCCCCATCCGATCTACATCGCCTGCCCACCTTAGCCGTCGCGATTTCATTATTTTACATCTGGTGAATCGTACAGTCCGTGGAGTTCTTCATTATGCAGTCTCCACTCTCCAGTCATCTCATCCCGCTTCGGCCCGTATATCTTTTTCAAAACCTTATTTTCAAACACACGTAATCTATGTTAATCTGCTAGGCTCGTACTCCAACTTTCGCAACCGTAAAGTATTACCGACAGAATAACAGTTCTGTATATTTTTAATTTCAATTCCCTTGATATTAATCGCGATGTTAGAAGTTTTTGGACTGAATAGAAACATGCGTTCCCCAATACTAAGCAACTTTTTATTTCTTCTCTGACCTCATTTTTGCTCGTTACGCATGCTCGCAAGTATTTGAATTTGTTTACTTTCTCTATGACCACCTCTCTAATTATTATGTTTTTATTTCCTTCATTCCCTGTGTTTCGGCTTGTTATCATCTATTTTGTTTTATATATGTTTCCCTGTAGACCTATTTCAAAGCACGCTTCAACTAAGGCATCGGTGTTTGCTTTGTAGTGCATCTATATCGTCCCATATTAAATCTACTTAATCTGCGTATACGAACAGTTGATTCAGACCACTCAATGATAGTCTCTTTTCGTCCCCTTTAATTTTTAAAATCGCATATTCTGACGCAAAGTTAAACAGTAGTGGTAACAAGGCATCACCTTGTTTCAAACCGTTGCGAATCTTGAAACAATCTGACATATTATTACCTATCCGTACTCTGCTTATGGGGTCTCTGTGACACATCTTCACTAGTTGAACAAGTTTTTTCGGACTTCCAAATCGTATCAGGATACTGTATAACTTTTCCCTTTTGATAGAATCATAAGCTTTCTTAAAATCAATAAATAGCTGATGAACCGTCCCATTGTATTCCCATTTCTTCTCGAAAATTTGTCTCAAGGCGATAATCTGGTCCAACTTGGATCTATTTCTTCTAAATCCACATTGGTGATCTCCAATTATTTCATCTACGTATACACTGAGGCATGTTAACAGAATATTACTTAATACCTTGAAACAGGTTGGAGGTAACAAGATTCTGTGGTAATTATTACAGTCCAATTCATCGCCTTTTTTGTAAATCGGAACTATTATTGAGGTTTTCCATTCCTTTGGGAGGTCCTCCTTTCTCCTTATAGCACTTATCAATTTACGTAGTTCCTTGATTAGTGCCGTTCCTCCTGCTTTGATTAATTCGGCTGGAATATTGTCTATTCCTGGTGATTTGACATTTTTCAATTTCTTTACCGACATTTTGATCTCGATCTCTCTAGATTAGGGAATCCACGCTTCTGTGGTATGGATTTAAAATTTCTTCATGCTTCATCAAACCAAGGTTTGTTTTTCTCTTGTTTCTTCTCACCTACATGTTCCTTCGCTGCGCTTTTAATTGTTTCATCAATTGCCTCCCACATCTTACTTACATCAATTCCATTATTAATATCATGATTATTATTACTCGAGTCGGCTAACATTTCGAACCTATTTGAGAGTTCGAGTTGGTAATCTCCTTTTATACTCGGATTATTTAATCGTTTAACTTCAAATTTCAGTTGTTTTGACCCCTTTGTTTCTCTGTTCGCGATGCATAACTTTCCCCTTACTTTTGTGATCACTAACTGATGATCGGTGTCACCTTTCGCTTCTC
>JAGDQP010032986.1:0-12408 GCA_022664845.1 Lepisma saccharinum
GACACGTTACGCATTACTAAATATTAGAAAATTTTCCAATTTGTTCTCAAGAAATCAGGGCTAATCAGAAGTGCAGTCATCACTTCTGAAAGATTTATGTCCCTTTTAGAGGTAAGAACTAATGGAATAAATTATATTTTTCACCTTAGAAATTAGAATGTGAGTCCCATTACCACCGCATTCCTTAATGAGTCTAATCCATCACTCTTGCACATCAGATCCCACTCCACGTACACCGTTACGACTGTTAACCAGTCCTTCACTTCTCCACTATCTTTCATTTACAAGAGGTGAGAATTCTATACGCAACATCAACAAGTAATTACGAGCGCAAAGCGTTTTCTCACGTTTGGAGATATTTTACGTAGACGGTTGCAGCTAGTGGCAGCTAAATGTTTGATGACCTGAAAGTATTCATTCTAAACTTTATACTACCGGAAAATCAGAGCTTGGCTCGCTTAGCTTTTTTTTCGTCTCGATGAATTGGGAAAATGTAGTCTTTCGATGTCCAGTACATATATTACAAAAACGTTAGAACAGAGCTCTGAACTACATTAAAGATATGATTGCACTGTAGCCGAACTAGAAAACCTTTCATCAGTACCTTAGTGAGGGTGAGACACCTGCCTTGGGAGCCAAAACTGGGGGGTCATGAAATCGGGGGCGTCGAATATATAAAAGAAAAAAAGTCCAAATGTACTAGCGCCGAAATAAAAATTTGTCAGGTTGAAAGAGAAAACTTTTTTTTTTTGTAAATCACAAGCAATTGGAGTTTTTATTTTTTTTTTCATTAAATTTATAAAAGTGTGATAAGTGGCATTATTATGTTTGTTTTTTCAATTCCTATACAATATATTAAAAGTAAAGTAAGTAAAATTCCAAAAACGAGTGGGCGACATTTCCTACATATGCCTCGGACGCTGAAATATCTCATAAACGCTCAAGTAGAGCGAAAGTTCGCTGAAATGTATGTAATTTACCCTGTTTGTTATGCAACCACGTATTTTATAGTAGAAATCGTTCCGCAGAGGAAAAGTTTGATATAACGACTAGCCTCCCTAAATTTGCCCAGCCTCCCCCCCCCCCCACACACACACAACCTTTTCGGCTGACTACGAACCTCGTGACAATGGTTGTTCTCAATTGAAATGTGTATATACTTGGAATTTGTTCATCGTCCTCATGAACATATATAGTCCTCCTGTTTGTACTATGTTTCGAGAGTTTTCATGTGCAACTTGTAATTTTTTATTGTCTCCAGTGCCTTTCGAACTTAATTGGATCCTTGTAGCTTGTAATCCGTCACTACTGTAGGTTCGAATTCCGCTGCAGACAGTTTCAAGAATATTAGAAACTACCCAAACACGAGAGATAAAAAAACTCTCTCGAAAACGTAGTAGAAACACAAGTATAGGGTGTAACAGAATTCCACTGACAAACGTGGAGATATATCAAAAAAATGAAAAAAGTCTTAGTGGCCGGGGTGGAAATTCCGCTTCTTTCTGAAGCTACAAGTTGCCAAAATAAATTTAAGAGCTTCATATTTCCAATACCATAAACAACAGAGCTGATGCGGCATAATATCTCAAAGACTAAACCGGGTATATCCAAAATATATATTCTAAAATGTTGCAGTTGGTGCGCAAGCGACTCTCGAAGAGAAGTAAAGGATTTGCAGAAATTCTCTAAAGTAAAGGTATGTCAAAATGAGCATGGATAGGAAGACTTCCCGTGCGAGTAGAGATGACTTACGTAATGTGTATCGAACTGGACAATGACATTCTCTCTCATTGATGATGAACGCACTGAACGTTTTTTCATGTACGTAATTCTTACACCTGCTTGTTATGCAACCACCACACACTTTTTTGTTAAGAATTTACCATTTTTGTCAGGAAAGTTGAAGTTCTAGCAGAGAGAAGGGAATTAATTCCCTTCTTTCTTGTTCTAGTTATCGCGAGTCCGATAACAGTCTCACCGAAAACTTATGGAACAGCGTGTGCCCAAGAAAAAATTGCCATTCCACACCTAGGCATAAAAGGGACTGTCATCGCCCGGTCAGATACTAGTGGTTACGTTTCTTATTTGACTCATATGGAAAGTCGTATTATTCGTGCTAATTTTTACTCTCATTTACTACAGCGAATGTCTGCGAATTCGCTACTTCCTTTAGGGAATCATTTGCGCATCTATCGTATAATTTTGGAATATGCAGTTTTGGATAGAGCAGGTCTCAAGTCTTTGAGGATGCCATCACGCTTCAGTTCTACTGTTATAATGTTATTGGAATTATCAAGCTTTAGAGTTCATTTTACCACACCTTTGGAACCCTATAGCGCCGAAACGAAGCATTCGTGCATCCTCGATGGTTTATACTTTTTTATTATCGAATTAGGAATTTCGTAAGGTAGGTTTGTTGGTGTTGTTTTGCAACACCCTGTACATACATCGCATTAGGCTGCCACATATTTGGCACAAAGCTTTCGCCGATGAGGCATGATCACGGAAAAGTTAAAGAGAAATGGGTAAATATATTAGACGTGGTTAACCCAGGCCATTCACCAATCAAAATCTTTTCAAGGGGCACGGATCATGATAGTTGAGAGGGAAAAAAGCTTTTCTTGATCTGATAAATCATATGAGCGAATATATTACGCAAATTTATCATACTATTATTCAGAACTGATTTACAAGGATAGTATTATTATTTCTAGAAATATAAGATAACTATTTAAATCGAGACACCTAGACCAATCTCAGGTTTCGATACTAGCCTACCGTTTCGAATTCCGGAACCATGAATATGTGATTTGACTCAACCTACTTATTATAGTCTGATCATTGGATAATAGCAACCAACATCCTTGGCATTCAATGAGCCCATTTTTCACTTGTGTGGGGGAAGATTCTTATATTTGGGCTGATCTGAGTAGTATGTTGCTAAAAGGACTTTGTGCGTCATGATTAATTCTGGACCCCAAATAACTCTCTCTTTTCTAGCTCAAGCGCTTCTAGGCACGATATTTTTGGATTTCGTAGTGTGGCGTTTGTCCGTGTCTTCCAAAACTAACTATTATGTCTATATTAGTAGAGAAAAGCTTTTGTATCTTTGTTATTTGGCTCTTTCATTTCTTTATGAATTATCTCAATGCCTCTTTTGGCTATTTGTGGATTTTCTTCCACCTATTTTTTTGTAGAAAATATCATAAAAAGAGGATTTCATTTTCATGTCTTTGTAGTTAACGTTTAATGGCATTTCTCTCATCATATTTATTTTGTAATATACAGTTCCACATTTCTTTGCTAGGGCCTTTGGACAATAGGCTTATTTATTTATTTATTTTTTGTAAGAAAACTGTTCTTTTGCAGCAAATACGTGTATGTATACGTAAATTCAAGGTTTTTGAGATTAATGTATACAATTTATTGTGTACTATTTTGGTAGTCATTTCAAAGAGGCCTGGATAATTTTCTAGAAAGTTCAAATTCAGTATATGTGGGTTTCTTTCACAGTAGTGCTACTGCTCATTTGTCTCCCGAATTTTAATTATCTGATGTTTCCAGGTACGCACCTGTTCTGTTGAACAAATGTGGCTTTAGCTTTTTAAATATATTTTATTTCTAATTTGAACTCGGTTTTATATTATTTAACTACGCACTTGTAATATTTGATTGCGCGTAATTAAACAACAGTAATGACTAATAGTAATCTTCTCTTTGTGACTTGTAGTTCTTGCAAATAAGTGTGATATGGGCGTTAGTAGGTCCTTTTATAATCTCTTTTATGAGGACTTTTGAGTAGTTCACTTTCGGAAATGACCAGGCGTTGGTTGCTAGAAGTCATTAAGGACAGAGCTTATGTCACTTGTATTTATGTTCATTGTTTTGTTTAAAGCACTAAAACTTTTGGAAATATCCTTAACCATGCTGTCTTTAAAAATCCATATTGTATTTCTGTCATGTTTTGTTCAGTATAGCAAGTGATGAACCTGCTAATTTTTGCCCACTTTTTAGCGGGACAGACAAATACTGTTCCTGCAGTACATATAAGGCTGGAAAGTTTACCCATACTGCACGAAATGTTCTTAAGCTGCTGGAAATCCAGCGAATATTCATAATTCACCCAATACGCAACAACTGGACTTCAAGTTCTTAACTTATTAGACAGTTCCAGTACATTTTTCGGAGATTGGTTATACGAGTTTGCGTAGAGAGTTTAGGTACAAGTTTTATAATGATTTACACCTACAACTTCATTGATGGAATAATTTACTGCAAGTTCCAACCTATGGTTCATGTAATACCAAACACGTAAAAGCGATATAATTTGTTAATCGTTCTGGCTATACCATTTCCTTGCTCAGCATGACACTGGCACTGGCACTGGAACTTACAAAAGACACCCAGTGATTTTACAAGTAAATTTCTGAAAACCTACTCATTTTCAAGCACTTTGATAAAGTTGAGCATGTTACTTTAGCTGTCTGTCCCTCTAATTCAATCAGTTTCAAGAACATAAACACTGGATCTTCGTTGCTAATTGAGACTCGTATATACTCAACAAGGTTAGATTTCTTACTGATAGTTGAAGATCTATCAGCACAGACAACTTAGATTATTCAGCTAATGAGTCACAATGCGTTTGCTCATCTCTTCAACAATATGACACAATTTTATTAGCAGTCCTTCTTCAGCGGAAAATTTATCCTACATATACACCAAGGAACTTTTCTAGTTGAACCAATGATTCGTAATTAGTAAATGGTCGGTTATTTTTGGCTATACACATTCTGGAAACTATTTTCTGCACTAAGCTTGCCGTTTCGACTGCTAAGTTTTCAATATGTCTTTCAGCTTTTGACTTTCAAATTGACAAAGGAATTGAATGACATTTCGAGCTTCTTAATCTTGTGTCGAAGTGAAGCTAATTGAGCACTTCTCTTTGTCCTTGTCTCCAATGCCTTGTCTTTTAGCACAGCAATACAAAGACCGTTGTCATTTTTTATCATTATTTTATTTTCACCTTACAGGATTCTTCCTTCTCTAGCTTGGATCATTAGATATGTGGCACATTGGAATTCCTCGGAAAAATATTTCCAAATATGTCACTTTATTTGTGTGTAAGCCACATTCTCATGTCCACATTTGTTTTCCTTCTATATATCACAGTTCAAAGATGACGTGACACAATTTTTCGGACACTCTGTACCATACTAAAACAAGCCGTAACTTATAAACATGTTTACATTCTATCCTGTTTTACTTATTTAAACCGCGCCCGCTCCTCTCAACAATGATGCCAGAACTTGAAGATAAACTATTTAGAGTGCTGCTATTTGATGCATTAAATCGTTTTCGGATAAGAAACGCTAATAGGGAACGAAAGAAACTATAGAAGTAGATCTAATGGATTGTGCATGAATAACCAATGCTGTGCTATATTTCGTTTGCAGATAGAACACGGTTGGCAATTCATGTACAATCGAATAAATCAGTTTTGATCGTCTCTTTCATTTTGTTTCTTTGCCGGGTTGAAAACAGACGAGTACACGGCGTGTACCCACCGTGTGCCCGGCGTTTTTCTAATATTCACGTAGATACACGCTTCCTTCTAAAACGTTAAGGTGGGTACACCTCCATTCTACAGCCTACCATATTTACATAACAAATTTTCTGCGTCAGTTTCTGCTGCAGATAGGAAATATACATAACCGCGTTCTGAAAATGTTGAAAAAATTGGTAAATTTGAGCGGACATGCACTAATGATTATGAGTTTGAGGATTGCAAACGAAGTAGTTTAGTTTCTATTGGATATAATCGATTCAATTAAAATCTTCATTCCGAGGAGCGTGTCTTGGCATTGTATATCAACAGTGATTGAGTGATTCAACTAAAGTCAGAGGAATATCAAATATGCAAGGAAGGCCGTCATTGTGACGATAGTTCAATAATAGAATACCGGTCACTTGACATATAACGGGGGGACTAGGATTCAATTCCCGATCGCTGCGGTGACTGATAAATCGTTGCATTTTTTAATATGTTAGCACATACAGGTCATTTGTGTAAAGGAAGTTAACATTATGCGATTCTTAATTAACATTAGCCTGTCAATTTATTTATTTATTTATTTTGAAATATGCTTAATATTTTTATATATCCCGGTTTCTTATTACATGTATGAACAACAGTCCATTCACAATTATGTTCATTTCTTCTGACCGAATTGTGTTTTCTATCGTTATATGAAGTAGTGTTCATTTTCCAATTGCACAAAATAATAAACAAAATATAATTTATTAGAGCCCGGATATCCATCTCCTTAAATGATTAAAAATATGTATTTATGTCTTTATAAATGTAAAAATATATATTTAAAATTGGGAAAATAGTTTAAAATGAACACAAAATGGCAATTTACATTTAAAAACTACAAAGTATACAGGAAATACTATAGTACTTGCTAAGTGTTATAGGAAAGTTTTGATTAATAATTGTTTATGAACAATTACAGCCTTAAAAACGCAACGGTGAGGATTTATTTACACAGTAAAATTGCATAGGAATTTGGAAAATATATGCTGAAATTTAATCGTAAGAAAGACGACAAATTACGAAAAACACAAAATCCAGTCAGTATTACTTAATATAGTTACGTAAGAACCAATGAATGCGGAATGAAG
Organism: Lepisma saccharinum; assembly: GCA_022664845.1. Taxonomy (NCBI): domain Eukaryota; kingdom Metazoa; phylum Arthropoda; class Insecta; order Zygentoma; family Lepismatidae; genus Lepisma; species Lepisma saccharinum. Next base: position 6,685 of record JAGDQP010032986.1, read on the forward strand.
TAATTGGTAAAAATGCAAGTATGCAGAGGAAATACACTAAAATGCATGTTTAAGCATAAAATATGCCAAAATGTGTAAGAACAAACAGGCTCATAAGTGATCACAATAACTCAGTTCGACCATAAATATACATGTGAATATATTTGATCAGATATGACTATATTGAGGCCTTGTATCCATACTTAAATTAATTAAAATACGCTAACGAGGCTTATGCACTTACCTTTTTTAAATAAAAAACATACTGTAAACCTAACAGTTTCGGTGTCACATCAACAACTTTCTCAGACAAAGCACTATGAGTGTTTAAGAGTTTCGTCTGAGGAAGATATTGATAGAACCCCGAAAATGTTACCTTTTTACTGTGTTTTTTTTTTATAATAAAGTCAAGTATATAAGCTAGCCTTGTCAGTATATTTTAATTAAAATTTAATCAATTTATAGAAATATTTAATTAAATAATTATCCGAGTCTATTAATTCTAAATGGTGTAAAACAATATCCTGCTATTTATGCAATCCCACTTTGGAAACTCGACAAGAACGTTCATCAAACATACTTTACACTGATGGAAATATTCATAGGCTAATTCCCCCCCTCCACACACACACACTTCTGACCGGTATTCGCCGCTTCTGCACACAATTCTAGCCACAAAGAAGAGTCCATGAAGAATTCACATCACATTGGTGATCACCAGCATCCATCACGGCCGTTCTATAAAATTCTCTGACAGAATATACCTTATAATGATTCAAAGTTAAAAGAGTATCTAACATTACTGTGCCTTTGTGTATTGAGCAGCTATTTTAAGTAACAGGATTACTTAAAATGTTTGAAAACTCGATAGAATTTTTAGATAGAAACAAAGATTATTTTTTTATTTAGCATTCTCGTATGTAAGTAAACGTATGACTAACTAATACGAATCAGCCCCGCCACTAGAATTAGTCCGCGTCCCCTAGAGATCTGCCTATAGTTGCTTCTTAATTATTATAATTGATGAGAAATCATGAGAATTAAAATAGAATTCATGAGAAATACACGTATAAAGGTGCTTTGATAGCCGAGCTTTTTTTTTTTAAATAAAAAAATGAAGTTTATAGAACACGACAGCCACATTATACATATTATTTGAAAAAGTCTTTGAAATGATAGTTAACGGCAAAATGAAATTGAAAATACAGAAAGGAAACCAAAAATAATATTCCTAAATTACTAGAAGAACATATACTAATCACAACATCAAAAATAAAACGGTCTGAGTCTTAGGCGATAAACAACATTTTTTTAAAAAAATCAACACAAATACAATTGTATTCGAAAAGCTACCTTTACACATATATATTAATGACTTTGATTACTTTACTTGCATTATTATAGAAAGTACTCGTGCCCCATATATGAGACTTTCTAATTTTGTTGGTTTCTGCTCCCTTGCACTAGAGGAAACCACTGTTTTCAATTCGTATCGTCGGTGAAGGTACATAATAGCAGTTTGGATACTAGATAAGAACACTCAATGTAAATCTGAACCAAGTTATAAAGAAAAAAGATATAATTTAATTTTCTTCTTTGCTCGAGCGTCAAGTGTATTAAAATTCTAGCCAAGTTAGACAAGAATTCAAATGAAGGACAAAATTCAGTTTTCTTATTACACAGATACTTTTAAAACTTTGGTTGAAATCTTTCAATTGCTGCAGAATGTGACTGAATGTATGTATTCCAAAAAGACGTGTAGTCTAGTTTTGAGTTTATTTGAGTTTAAATAATTGTAACATGAAGTTATTATCGTCATGTCATTGTTGAAATTGTTACCTAATTTATTTATTCAACTCGGGTTTCTGAATGTTTCGTTGACTATAATTTTGATATATGCTTCAATTGATAGTTTAGGATAGAATATTACATTACGATTTTTTATTAAATCAGGCTTCTCTAATGTAAAATTATGAATAGGGTAAGGAAATTTGTAAGGGGTGTTCCTCATGAAGAAAAGAATTTACATTTGTTTACTAAAGTTTTTATTATTACATCAGTGCAGTATATTATATATGTCTTCCTGAAGTAGTTTGCTATCATCAAGCGATTCAATTGTTGCATGTCTCGAGTGGGTTTTAAGAGTTTATGACATTTAACACAATTGGGAAGGTCGTTAATAAGTAGAAGGAATAATAATGGTCCGAGGTTCGAATCTTGACGCAAAGCGGGTAAAGCAGTAAAGCCCTTTCATTTGTGTTATTTATATAGTACTGCCTGTTTTCGATGTTTTACGTACGACGAAAAGAATTTGATCAGAGAAATTGAATATTTAAAATATCAATGCTTACAAGTATATCATTTATGCCTTACAGTATCAAACACTCGAGAAAGATGTATGTATACAACATCAATCTGTCCTCTGTTGTCGAGCTTCCGTGCTTTTAAGTCCGGAAGAGATATTAACTTTGATTATTGGATCTATTTGGTATGAAAGCATGTTGATAAAGAGGGATGCTGATTTTACATGATTAAAAACCCGGTGATATATCAGATTTTGGAATACTTTTTCAAAACCAGGCAGAAGTGTTATAGGTCAAAAATTTGTTAAATATCGGTGTTTTTCGATTTAGAAATGGGGCAAATAAGAGACAGGTGCGAAGGAAAGATTAAATATAATATGTAGATGGCACATTAAAATATCTGAACATCCTTTTACTATGTATTGTGGAATATCAATCGGATCTGTTTTAGTTTTACATTTCAATTTCTTCGTTGTTTCTTCAACTTACGATAACTCAATTCGAACTATGTTAAGAATAACTATCTGTAAAGTCATGAAATCGTTATATCTAATTTCAACAACGTCATATTGAGCTGGAATTACTTTGAATGCGTCTTGTGAACTACTACCATTAGTAGCTACGTGCAGGTAAATGGCATATACTTATATTAGTTGTTACGTGAAAGCTCTTTCATCAAAATAGCAATATCTATCTTCTATATCCTAGTAGGAACGTAACTACCTATGAGAAAATAACTAGAAACGTCGACTTCACGTAGGTGGGGAAAGACTGAGAGAAAGAAGATGGTTGTGCTTGCTTACCAGAACACAATTACTCAAATCTAGGTGCCGACCGAAATTACCGATTGAGGTAGTCGTGTGGTTTAAGGAGTTAGACCACCGCCTACAAGGTTGTAAGTACGACCCCTGCTCTGTCTCTTGAGGCAAGAGCTTTTTATGTATTATGTTATGTGTTTAGAGCTCATTTGAAGCAAACTCTTTCACTTTGGCTTTAACGTTGTTCCTTTCTCCAGGCAAATCTTGGGATGATTAGTACATTAGTTAATTAACATATTGTATAAATAGAAAAACAAACATTCAATTCCGTACTGCTCTCCTTGGGACACCACGCCCTCCGTTGGAGCGATCCCCACAATCTGCAAAGGACTTATATAGATCTAGTTTAGAGAGAGAGAGACGATACTGAAGGAATTTACCCTCCAAATTGTAAGTATTGCAAAGACATATTTCACTTAAAAAGGAGGAGTTAGAGTTTGAAAAGGACAAGAACCGTGATTGAAAGAGAAATAAGAAATAATTACTCTACTATTCTGGTTTACTTTTACTAAATGAAAACTTCCTCATCACGTCATCAGTTATACTTTCAATTTTTATGTAACTACCTGCAGTAACAGAATTAAGGTCTAATTGTGCAAGCAATCTATATAAATATTTATGCATTAAAAGCATATACGTACTTAGTATAATGTCATCCTTGTTGAACTTTTTAAGTTTGGCTCTCGTACAGCATTCTCTGACAGCCACTTCTGACCACTCTCTGAAGTATGGGAAAAGAGACAATGCGTGCTTTATACGTGCCCATTCTTTCTCAAGTGTTGCTTTCAACATGGTATTGAAATCATCCTTCGGAATGCTTAGTAATTCACAGTTCGCTGAAATAGAATTTACGTATTTGAATCTATATTAAATAAATATAAAGAGGGAAGAAGAAGAGGAAGAAAATGGGGAGAGAGAAAGACAGGAGGAAAGAATACTGAATGGATTTTTCAGCAACGAAGGAAAGAATCAAATAGGATTTGTAAATTACATACAGGGCTTGCATATGAGAAATGAAACACCTCATTTTCGTATACACACTTTATTAGTACGGTGTTAGACCTCCTTCAGCAACCAACACAAAAGTAATTCGTCTTGAAAATTACATATACAAGTCCTGCAAAGTTGCCAGAGGGATCTTGAGCCACTCCTATGGCATAACTTTGGTTAGATCACTGATCAAGAAGAATGTTTTCTAACTAACTCCCTCAAAATTCTTCAAACTAGCTTAACAATGTACGTACAGATCGGATAACTAGGTAGATCATGGTAGATAATCAAGCTTACTTTCATGCTCCTCATTACACTCTGACACCAGTTTTCTTGTGTGTATTGGTGTGTTATCATTCTGCTGCACTGAAAGACATTGAAAGCCAATGTTTGAACCATCTAAACCACGTGATTCTCCAGAACTGTCTGATAGTTCCTAGCAGTAATGTGCGCATCCAGAAAATGCCGATCGTCAAGAGGATGCCACCCAAAGTCTCACTGATCCATCTCCAGTGTTTCTTTCAGAGAGGTGACCCCCGTTCCCCTCACATGGAGTCAATAACCCCCAATTAAGAACAACAAATTTTGTAACAATAAGGTTAATTCATTCTTCTACTAGAATTATGTCATCTTTCCTCTTTTTACTCCCTCAAAAAATCTGAAAAAAATAAAACCAGAATACTTTTCCTGAAAGAAACACTAGAAAGTGAGGGTTAGCGGCATGCTGAATCACCTGCAACGACAGAATAAAAAAAAAATCGACAAATCCCAAATCTCTGAGTAATTATCTCCAAAACAAATAAACGTAGATATAAAACGACTTCATATCTGAATTTCTGGAAACGAGCTAACCTAAAACGATATGTCACATGATCCCCTTCTTCTTATTTAAAATTCTCGACCTAAATACAAGATGGCCATCATCTTTTCACCGACATCAAACATTTGATCTTACTCTCTTTAGCCATTTTCGACATTCCATGGTGCTTTCAGACCTTTGCCTCCCCTTTTAGTTAAAAAGAATCTACTTCTTTTTTTCTTCTGTTAAGAGTTGAAATTGGCAATATTAAAACCGATCAAAACTTTATAACCGTTCGTTCAAGACTGAATCATTTTGTATTCTACCAAAAGAAAAAAAAATGTACGGGCCATCGCTCATGAGATAAATTCAAAAAGAAAACATTTTTGGCACAAGTTTTTAAAAATGGCAGATGTTTTGTTCCAAACGGTGTAAACATATTTAGTGTGTTATTCAGCATATCTTTATGCATAACGTCGAGACTGGAGTAAGCCATAGTACTGTTACCGTCCGTAAAATTCATTTTATCTTAACATAGAATAGCGAAAAATCATTTTCATTGTAGTCCCCCCCCCTAAAAAGTATTTTCCCTGGTCTATTTCCATTGAAACTGAGCTGTCACTTTCCTATTTCAAACCTGACTCATGGTTTAAAAAAAAAAACTTTTACTCTGCAGTGGAAATTTTAACTGATGATATTGTAAATCGTTTGATTGTCCTACTTGACAACTACCTGCCACCAAATCTCAAAAACATTCCCTACAATGACATAATTGAACTATTGTGTCTCCCGGACAGCAATGTACCTTATGGACTATGGAGTTGGACTACACACA